>JABUQX010014752.1:50000-66651 GCA_015478945.1 Trachelipus rathkii
ACCTAAAATTATTTCAAAAAGTTTCTTAAACTTCTATAATAAATCAATCATTATTTTTGAACAAAGAATTTATTATTAACGGTTAATACTTTTTGTTTATAAACTTTTTGATAGGCTATAGTTCTAAGTAACTTACTAAAATGTTAATGAATTTATTAATAAACATATGATTTTTACGTACCTTAAACAAGTAAATCAGTAAATAGTGAAGGCCGCCCCCTAGCACCGGCTCTACATCAAGCTATGCCGCTTTTGTTCTGACATTGACTTACCTGCTTTGACATCATCTTTAGGCCATGTAATAAGTATAATACAAAAGTAAGTGTCTTCTCGCTGGGCTTGATATTTTTTTTTCACCGTGCGATATATTTTCTTCAAATTTATTTTGGTAATAGAAATGGACTTTTTGATCGTATTCGGGAAAAAAATATTTCAAAGTTTTATAATTATCCAGGGATATATAGTCGCGAACTATAAAATGTAGTGAAATTTTCTGCAATTCCGAAATGATAAATTTTTCCCCTAGGCAAAAGAAGAAAACCGCGCTGTTTTGGTTCATGTAATCTAGCGCATGCCTGACTAAGAAATTCGTTAAGCGAGATATATTAAAATAATTCGCTAAACAAAGGACTTCGGCGAAAATGCTTGGTTTTCTTATAAAATCTTCCTCAATACTGCCGAAAATTATAAACTTGAGCATAGTCGATATAGAATCAACGCTCACATTGTGTAGCTCAAAAGTATTTTTTTTAGCGTTTTCGTTATTCGGTATTCTCGCATGAAGATCTGCCATCGTGTAGAACACGCCCCCTTCATCAGTGGTTTCTAGTACCCTTCTATCCACAACGAAGATTGTTTGAACATTGACTCTATTTACGGATATTCAATTCATCACTACCTCACCATATATTTAGAAGGACATCGACATCTTAAAATTTAATAATATAATAGTATTATATATATATATTATGATATAATATTATTATATATAAAAATTTATTATATATTTAAAAAAAATATTAAAATTATTTAATAAATTTTATATTATATATTAAAAAATTAATTTTTATATTATATTTATATATTATATATATATATATATATAATATAATATTAATATATATATATCAGGTACACCCGATCACACTCGTAATACACTTAATTAACAAGTCCGAGGCTTGCTGCCTAAGCTCACCCGTATGTTCTCATTAAGCAAACCAATTTAAACGAGTTAGCGTCGAAGAAGTCATTCGTGTTTTCGGTGCTTCTAACTTCTTTCATACAACCTTCAAGTGACATTTTTTCCTCCTCGCAACAGCTAAAATTCAATTTTGGAAAGTCATTCGTTCTTTCCAATAAAGTTCGCCACCTATTTAGTTCAAGTTCTCGGTGAACGAGGTATCCAATTTTTTCATCCGGTGTATTATTTGTTACGTCGGCGATGAAAAAGAAATTATTTTTGTTCTGGTTGTTTATTGATCTAGCAACATTCGCAATATTTCCCTTCCCATAGTGCATGCTTTCTCTCACGAATATTTTTTTGGTACAATTAATTCCTTTAGGTAAAAAATCCCTTGAAAATTTCATTGGTTGGTAAACCTCCCTTACTTTTATTCGCAGAAAAGTAATAATTCGTTCAGTGATCTCGGATAATCCCATTCTCAGTTTTATTATTACGAAGCAATTATAATCTATTTTCCTTTTTTTTGGTGTTGAAACAAATGAATAATGTTGGTTCGTCAATTTTCTTTTTTCGCCTCCATGTGATATTCCAGTCATCGATAACGAAGTTTCATTTTCTTCTGACGCTTCAAAGTCTTCGTGAGTTTCCGACCTTAGATCTCTCACCTTAAACGCGCGTAATTTTGAGTGATAGCTGATAGAAAGAGGGGGTTTCATTTACTCTTCTAACCTCTTGCAAACAGACTCGGCCCAGATATCCACTGTTGTGAAAGAGAAAGCGGTTAATTCTTTAACATGGCCCTCAGTCTTTAGATTTATTTCCTTTCACTCTCTGCTGGGATTGTGAGCTCTGTTGATTGCAAATCCGTTGATGTTTGAAGCACTGGTAAAGACCTCCCTTCCCTTTCTAGGTCTTCCCCTTGGTCTTATTTTGTACTTGTATTTTTTTTTCAATATATTGTTGGATAGAAAATTCAAAACTACACTTATATTCTCTTGTCATATAACTGTTTCAAAGATTATTTTTTGCATAATATCTTCACGCAAAGATAAAGCGATATCTTCGCCTTTTTATGATGACCCTAGTCCCTCATATCCACACACTCGACTATTCGGAGTATTTGATTATTAATTTCTGAGAACTTTCACAAAATCTGCTTTATCGAGAGGTTCTCTACACAACTGTTTATGAAAAGTTACCGCATACGGGACCGAGCCTTTCTCGACTTACAATAAACCGGCTATCGGTGAGATTAATAATTTAAATAGTTTTTTCCATTCATTCACTGCTATAATGATTTCTGTTAATCATTTACCATCGGCACATTGATTAATGTTTTCTTTTTAATAAATGACACTTATCATTATTATTATGATCACATTAATGGGTGACTTTGATTAGCGAAATATTCCACCTTTGAAGGATATTGTTTCAATATTTCTCACATAATTTTTTAAGCCCTTATAGAGATGATAACCAAGATTATTAATACTAAAAGAAACCCAAAATATTGATAAACACTCACTCACTTACAATTAAACTTAATTCAGATAGAATCAGTACCTCGAATGCCTTTCTCTCATTACACCTAACATGCTCAACGCTCACCCCAAGCATACCGCATTTCGACACGAAGGACTGACGAATAATAATCAATTCGAACGCTGGAGGGCATCCATATTTTTATCAAGATGTCCCTGGCAGCTGTACTTTTCGAATGATTCAATTTAACTTCACTTTTCTCACTAACATATCTTCAATATTAAGTGGAAACTTATAATAAAAATGCCCAAAAATCTTTTTTCATTTATTTCTATTTTTTCTTAGTTTTTTTTTAATTATGGCGAATAGAACGCAAATTCCGAGAGATGCAGCAGACAGCTATACTTTTGACTCGCATTAGACCGAGGACCAAGCTTGTTTTGCCGAGCGAGACCAGACAAGCCAGCTGATAATTGAGGCTTAGGGCTTCACGTATCGCGTCACAGCACTCGCGTCTCGCCCTTGAAGTCAGCTTATAAAACACCGTGATCTCGCTTTCTCTCTTTGGTGTTACACACATCAGTGGCTGACTAAAAAGCAGAGTTATACGACTACGTATATTATTCTGTACCGAAAATAGAATTTGTCTTTTTACACAAGGTTAACATGAACATTTTAAGAAGGACTTGTTTTAACAGATAGGCTGATTTTTTGTATTTTGAAGACCAAAGTTGAAAAGAGGTGAAAACCAATTGTAAGCTGGTAGCCTGCTACTACTCTAAGTTTTGCTCTTTATGCAGGGTATTCAGAGTTTAACGATACTTAATTATGTGTCAGTCATCTGCCATAAAATCCATACAAGAACTATTATTGCGTCTGTTCGATAAGCTTATGCATCAAATTAGCGTGATTGTTTTCTACAATTCGGCTCAAGTCTTCCATATCGTTTTCTCAGGGAAATCTTGTGCAATTCACCTCCAAACCTCTCCACCGCAAACAATTCATATGCGTTATTACATGAAACGGAAGGGTTTTATTTGTATGCCTTTTCCCTTCGTTGTGTTTGAGCCTTTCCTATATCTCTTTAATGAAACGACCGGCGAGAACAACTATTCAGAATAGTAACTATAATATTTTTACTTGTCATAGATTACTTATATATATTATATATATAGTATATAATAAATTTATAGGGTAATAATATAATATATAATAATTATATATCTAGTATACGGTTTTAATAATATATATACTCTTAATTCTATTCATCCTAGAAAACTAATTCTTCTTATTTCATAGGGAATATTATAGAAGATATTACGTCGTATGCCTTTTCTCTTCTTGTGTTTGATTTCTTTTATGACAATAATTATTATAAAATATGATATATAGTATATATATATATATTATATATATATTATAATATATTATATAAAATATATTATATTATTATCACAGTACCAAGCTAAAGTCTTTACTGTGATTCCACATTACATACGTAAGGAAGTTTACTCTTACAGATAAATTACGATATTGGACATCAATACGTAAAACATCCTCGAGTTGCTTTCTGTTAATTCTGCGTAAGAATTTCATTACTGCCCGAACATTAGTTTGTACATAAAACTCTCTGGCTGGTGTTACATTATCACTCCTGCTGTGAAGATTTCAAAACTCCTCAAAAAAATAGTCTTATTACATTATCAATTTATCACTTAGATTACATAATGCTAAGAGGTGTCCAGCTTCATTAATTCTTGTGTGCTATGCCACTGGGTGATGGAAAACAAAATGGAGGTCATTTTTGTGATATTTTCAAATATATCATATGATAAACAAGTATATATCAAAATCACATATAACAATCAAAATAGGAATTTAGTAATTGGCTTTAATAATTAACAGAGCTGCTTTCATTCACTTAGAACGGTACATTTTCTTCCCTTTTTAAAGTAGGCCACTGTGTAATTTATATATTCATTTTCGTATTTTATTCCTAATCACCGTTTTATGTGGAAACTTGATTATTCACCATTCTCAATCATTCTTGGGAAATACTAGTTATTAAAAACTGATTTTATCATACGAGCTCTCTCACATTTTCCGCTACATTTTTATCAATATTACACTTATTTACTCTCTCCTAGTTATGATTTGTGTTATAAAGAGTTGTTCGTTTATTTTCAATTTGCTCACAAATTTTTGAATTTTTATTTATCTTCACCACGAATTTTTTACAATCCGCAATAATGCTGAATACATAATAAATTTATTTTTACTCTTAACTATTCCTTCTATACGAGAGTATTTATTCGTGAAATTAAGATTCATGGTTGTGCACAGGATTTACAGTCTTTTATTCCATTAGAAACGTGTTGCATCGCAAAACTGAGCGCTTTAAACGATGTATTAACCGGAAAGATTTTGGTACTACATTTAGATCTTGAGAGTCGCTCGATCTAAATCTCCGAATATTTTATGGAGTCAATTCGCTAAATCACTGCGATTGTGATATTTTTTTTAACACAACCTTATTTCAAAACTAATATCACATTTTTTAACACTTGTAAAAGTTTCAAACTTGTTAGTTGTCGAAAGATTTATAAATTTCTTTTAATCATGAATTCTTAAGAAATATCAAAATTATATTATAAAATGAGTTTTTATTGTTTTTTTTAATTTCGTATAATAGTAATATTTTAGAATATGCCTAATACATTGAATCATTTGAAAAATTGTAAAATCTTCAACTGAACGCTTCAAATTGGTCCATTTGATTTTAAAGAAAGCAAAATGCACAAAATGAATTATTTATAAACTGTTTTGCTTTTTTCTATTATGTAACGTAATTATAAGATTTACGTATCAACTTTCCTATTTCAACTTATTAGCTTTATTTGATTTTTATTCTCGTGTACTTAATTTTTTAGATACCTAACCACACACCATTTTTGCAAATGTTTAAAAACAATGGTTGTGTCATTTTTTAATTTTTTAAAACAAAACAGCATTTAACTTTTGGCTAGTTCATTTGTATTTTATTTCTAAACCTTATTTAGCATGACCAATAATGTAAGACGTCTTAAATAATGAAAAAATATTTAATAATTTTTTCAATATAATTCTTTAGATATGAGAAAAAGTAAGTCTTTCTTATGATTTTATTGTTCTTGTTTTTATTTTCCTTAGTGATATTTTACATTTTTAGAAGCTCACACCTATATCTGCATCCACATGCTGATAAGCGCAAAATTAATGAAGTCTCATTTCGCTATATAGGAGAAAGTTAAAACAATATGGATATACGAATCGCTGATCAGTCTTCCCGATGTACAGAAAAGCAGAAGCTGCTTTGTTGAAGTAAGTTTGTAGTGGTCGCAGGAAAGCAATAAACCTGACTCACATCAGTCTTCATCTTCATGCGATCTGTTTCCATTCACTAGCATATTTCAAAAATCCGGATGCTCTACAAATATCCACGTGATACTCAAACACATCTGCGTCAATCAACGGAGAAAAATTGCGTCAGAACATTCTCCGTAAAAAGAACAATAAAAAAAAAGATTAAAAACGTTGATAAGTCAACTGTTTTTGGTGGAGAACATAACCTAAATCAATAGATAACTTACTCTCCGGAGTATGACCTGATTACTATAGGAGCTCCCTCTCGCGTGAGTCTATAATATTTATAAAATAAATATCATTCTACTGAGTAATTTTTAGGTCAATTTGAAAATACTTATTAAATCTCATTTTATTCAATTCATATATATATTATACACTCAGCTACATAAAACCTTATATCCTCCTATCATCAACATTTCACTATATTCTACTTTATATGATAGTTATATAGTATACATACTGACTGTGTTATTCTACTATCACGGGGGTAAATACTCTGGCCTAAATACTCTATCATATTTCCCTATATTCTCATTCCTTCAATAACTATATTATATATCTATAATCATTATATAGTAAAATTATGCATAAATATCTAAATTACTACATATCGTATATATACTATTTATACGGGTTACTTATTATATATATAATAAGTATATACCATGCTGGGATATATATTATATAATTCCTAGGCAGCATACATAATACCTAATACTATATATATATTATATATATATATATATGATATTATATATATATATATATTATATATATATATATATAATATCATATATATCATATATATATACCCCAGCAACACCCTCTTTTGACCCAATATTAAATAAATATTATAAGTAATAGATAAATTATTATATTATTATATTAATATAGTATATAATATATTACATTTCATATTATTACTTTATTATTATATTTTATAATATAATACTAGTTTCAATAATTTAAGGGCAATTTGGTAAAGCGATAATAACAACTTAAATTCGCCGGAAATAAAATCCATTCAATTATCATCAAAGAATTAGTTTTCTTTCTTCATTTAACAATAGCATGAGAATATCAGTTGGCCCTTTAACATTTCACAGTTCATATAATAATCAATAATAATAATAATAATAATAAATAATAATAATAATCAATAATAATAATAATAATAATAATAATAATAATAAAATGATAAGAATAATAATAATAATGAATATATTAAATAATATTAATTAATAATAATAATAATCATAAATAATAAATAAAATATTAATAATAATATAATTAATAATAAATAATAATAATAATAATAAATAAAAATAATAATAATAAATAATAAATATAAAAATAAAAATAATATAAACAAATAACAACAAAACAATAACAATACAATAACAAATAGACAATAACAATAACAATAAAAATAATGATAACAACGGAACAAATACAATAATATATAATATAATAAAATAATATGAATGAATAATAATAATAAATAATAATAAATAATAAAGTAAAATTAGAATGAATAATAATAGTAAGAATAATTGTTTTAATTTATATCTAAAAATAATAATATCAATAATACAATCTAATAATGTAATAGAAGTCTAGCATTTTCTAATTATTAATATATTTGAATATATATAATATAATATATAATAATTGATAATTATATTGTTTTTTTATATATGGGTTTTACTAAATATTATTTATAATTATATTAATTATATAATGATTAATTATTATTAAATTTTTATTATTATATTTTAAGTTATAATATTTCTTTTTAATTATTTATAATATATTTCATTATTATATATATTAATTTTATTATAATATATATTTAATAATATTTTTATATTAGATATTATAGATATATTAATTATATTAATTAGGTAGTGTTAAACAAAAAGATAATATTTAAGAGAAGAATTTGTACAAGTGAAAGTTATGTTATGAGAATTTTTTTTTAAAATTATATTTGTAATGGTTAAAATTTTTAAATACCCGTTACAAATTGCTCCCTTTACTATTAACTTTTGTATTATATACTAAAGTTACTTCTATTTAACTTTTATTTTAACAAAACATAGAAATGTTATTTGAAAACGTTATTAATACGATTTATATATTATATTTTATTATGTGATTAATATTTTATATGAAAATTTATTAGTCTCATTCACAAAAAGTTCGATCAAATCATTTTGAAAGATTTTTACTATTTATAATATATATACTGTTATATTTAATTATATTTATATTAATTAATTAATATATATTGATATAATAATTTGTTAAAATATTTAATAGATATATTATAATAATTTTTTTTTAGGTTAATATTATAATATTTATTAATATATATACTAATATTTATTTATTAATATTTTATTATTTATATTAGCTTATATAATTTAATAATATATAATTATTATTTTTTAATTGATTAATTCATATTGTTATTTATATTAATTTAATTATTAATATGTAATCTTGTTATTTATATGTAATATTATTATTATGTAATCTTATTTTAATATAGTAATTTATATTATATTTAAGTGTGTGTGGGTGTGTGTTATGATTGGTGGTCGTTTATCGATAAAATAGGTGTAGAGATGCAAGTTGATTCTTAAACTTATTCCATTCGCGTGAGCTCTTCTTTGACTATATATCCAGTTTGGTCCGAAGTCACCTCCACAGATGTTAATTGATTGGGTTTGTAAAAAGATTAAGTTTCATACCAAATATTACTCAAAAACTATAGTGTTTTGTCTTATTTATTATTATTACAGTAAACAAAAATTAGGCAATCAGCGTATTAATTCCATTTTTACAACCACTCGCTCAAAAAATTAAGACATTCCATATTAGAAGGCTTTGGAAATAAATATATATTATTATTATTTGGATTGTATTGATTTCTTAGCCGGGAATATGCGGACCAGTAAATTGACTTTTTTCGTATTACTGTTGTTATAATTATATATATCTTTATGTGAAAAAGTTCAACTTTCACACCATTACATAAGTTTCGGTTTTATATTTCAATCTTTTTATTGTTTGTAAAAAATACATAATTAATTAATATTTTATAAAAATTAAATTTAGTGTTATTGAGTTTTTTTAAGCAACTTACTATATTTTAAAATTTTTTAGGGTGAGCAAAGAAGTTTTCTAAGTAAGTAATTTTTTTTCTATCAACTATCGACTTCTCTCTTTGTTCTCTTTCTAAGATAACTTATCATGATTACATGGTTGATAATTACAAGATATTTTGTTTGTTTTATATTTGTATTTCTATTTTTGTTTTTATTATTATTATATGATATTTTGTTTATTATATGTAATTAAGTTGTTCATTTTTATTTTTATTATTTTTTTTTTTTTTTTAGTTATGTATTATTTGTTTTTTTTTTTATTTTTTTTTTTTTTTGTTTTTTTTTTGTTTAATTATTTTTTTTGTTTTTTGTTTTTTTTTAAGTTTTTTTTTTTTTTTTTTTGTTTAGTTCTTTTTGTTCTTTTTTTTTATTTTATTTTTTTATTTTTGTTTGTTGTTTATTTTTGTATTTTTTATTACTTTTTTATTTTTATTTCTTTTTTTATGTATTTTATGACATTAATTAAATGCTCTTGTTTTTTTTGTTTGTATCTTTATATAGATTATCATATATATATAGGTATAATATATTATATATTATATAAATAATATATATAATATAATAATAATAAAAATGTATATTAAAATATTGTATTATACAATAATAGTTGTTCTTTTAGTCATAGGTAAAAATATATCATGCCGAAATAGTATATATTGTATATATATAATTTAGTGTTGGATGAATATGGTTATCTTATTAACATAATTATGTTTTGTTTTTTGGTTTTTTTTTGTTTTCTTAACACTATTATAATTTCTAATTTTTTTTTAGAAATTCAATTCTTTCTAGCCCGGCCCCTACCTTCTCTCACAGTACCTGCAACTTTTTACTTTTTGTCCATTAAAGAACAACATCAAGCAATTTCAACCAGCTACTGCTATACTTGATTGTTAATGAAAATTGTTGGTTATAGTTTATTTAGCCTGGTAAAGCCAATTGGAAACAAATTTTTTTTTTCCCTTCTTATCTATATATGCATAAATTTTCAACAATTATTTTATAATACATTGAGGAAAAACGTAAGTTTAATTACGACGTTGAAATTGTTACATCTTTATTCTTTAATGTCAATTGTATCCCAATGGTCTGTAGTATGTTTGATTTCATACGTTTGGGATGTATTGATATATTGACAAATTCAATATTTTACTAAAAGTTATTGGAAACTAATAAATAAAAAAATAATGTTTAGTTACTAAACAAAAGAGAACTTACAGAATGTAGCATTTGCATTCACCAGATTTAATTTCAATGATAGTTTAAAAAGAAATTAAATATGATAAATGTACTTTATAGAAGAAAATTGTAAAAAAGTTGAATAACGGGACTAACGCTACCATCCGGTAAAATGAAAAATACGTAACTGGTTCAATTTAAAATTTATATTTACGTTCTTCTATGTTCAAAGGTTAGAAAAAAATTAGTAAATATGAAAAATACAGAATGACGATAAAGGTTTAGTAATTTTTTGTACCGTAGGCTATCGAAGAACCTGTCTACCATGACCCAGATGATTAGATATTAAATAAGATAATAGCAAGGAAACATCTAAATTCTTCAAATCGACAATATACTTTTATTTCAGTCTGATATTCGATGCGTAAGGTTATACAAATATTCAATTCAATCACGTACTCAGGCTTACTCACAGGTGGAGAAGAGGGGCTGGTGTGTGTTTATATTTGATTATTTATTGATTAATTGATATATTTTAATAAAAACATCAAATGTTTTATTATATTTTACAAGAATTGTAGTTATTTGCACGCAAGTTTTATTACAAAGTTTCAAATATCAATTAATCAGTAGATAGATCGATCAGCAGGAAGGAGAGGGGCAGGGTGTATGGTTTGATCGATTGATCTATGATAATTGATATTTTTAATAAAAAAATTCAATATTCGCGTGATATTATGTCGCATAGCTGGTGTTCTCTTCTGGGTTTCGCAGCCGAATCGCTTCCGTCTCCGCTCCGACTTCCGATTCATTATTCGATGTTTAATTCAGAATCTTAAATTCATTCATTTCCTTTTATAAACACTCCAAATTCATCTTCTACAAACAGTCCAAGGTTTGGGCCAGTCTCCATCACCCAATGTGTAGCGATGAAGATTAACTCTCGACTTCGGAGGTTTAAACTTCATAAGAAGTGTATCCCAATTCCCATCCTTCTCACGTTTATTCTAGTGTTTAGGGGCCCATCACTATCACAATGGTCGTAGCGTCACTACCTGGCCTTTATCGCTTTTTCGAGGTTGGCCTCATCATGATAAGGGTACATCCTAATTTCATCTCTCTACGGATCAATTCCAGCGTTTAGATGGCTCAACCCATTTCTTCAATGGGCGTAGTGGTCACTTACCTCGTCTGGTCAAGGGTAACACTAAAGACGATTTATATCAACTTTCAACCTTCTAAAACGACGCATTCTAGGTTTAGAACCAGCGTCACGTACCTCGCTGGCGACAGAGGTACCCAAGAAGATGTGTACTTCATAAGGAAACGGTATAATACAAATTCGCTAAGAAAGTACTTCTCAATATCGATCAATTGTGTGGTAAGCCACTACATTACGCTAATTTCCTCTGGCGTATGGACGCTTACTTTCATCGACATATAAGGTATTACCAATTTCAAGCAATTACCTACTCTCTAAGTAAGTTTCCTCTTCAGCAATATCGAATCAGTGTACCACTACAAGAGCGTAATTAACCTCTTGCGATGGAGTTACGTATCCACCCAAATAATTACCAAGTTTCAATCATTTACCTATCGTTAAGGATGTACCTCCTCCAGATATCAAACCAGTGAGCTGTACTTACAATAGGCGTAACTTTCATGCTGCGACTAGTATTGTCATTGACCTTATAAGTAACCAAGTTTCAACCCTTTAACACTACTCTCTAAATAGAAAGCGGCTATAATAAAAAGTAAGGTGCATCCCCCCTTTCGGGGAATGCAACAATATACAACTTCGTCTGCGACAAGTTTTACTCATCACCTATCATAGTATAACCAATTTTAACACTTTAACTACTCCCCTAACATATTATACATGAACGGTATTATAAAATTAAAGGGGGCGCTCTGCACTTCGGGATGCAAACAAATGTAAACTTCGTCTCCGACGAATAACGTCATCTAGCCTCCTAAATATACTACGCCAAGGTTCAATTGGGAATAAGACGTCTAAGGCGCATCTAAATATGACAGGTCATCAAAATTATGGTAAAAAATGATATATATAATATAAATATATATAACTATATATAGTTATATAATATATATATTGAATAGTTATATAATATATAAGATGAAATACAAACATAATATATATAGTATATATATAAAATAGTATAAGTATGTATATATATATAATATATATGTATATATACAGTTAGTATATATATATATATAAATAGTAATATAGGTATATATATAGTATATTATAATATATAATAATATACATATATATAATATAATATAGGATATATATATATGATATATAGATATTATTATATATAAAATTGATAATAATTATTATTATATTATGATTTATTATTATATATATATTTATATTATATTATTATTATTATTATTAATTATATTATTATTATTATTATATTATTATTATTATATTATATTATTATTATATTATTAGTAGCCAATTTACAATTTAATGTTACTTGTAGGGTTGGTGATTTGCTCGATTTTTTTGGAAAAATCAAACTTTTTGAATTTTTGGATTTTTTGGATTTTTTAGGATTTTTTTGGATTTTCAGATCTTGACGTCAAGCAATATATAATTGTAATAAATCTTTTGTTTAAGTTCGATACTATTTGTATTATTTTTAAGTGATTTATTGAATTTTTAAAAATATATAAATCAATAATTAAAAATAATAATGGAGCAGTAACTGTGAAATAAAAAAAAAATTGATTGTTCATACTTAAATTTACTTTTGATAGCTATACGAACATTCAGAAAATAGGCGCTAAGGGCGCGGGCGCTGTGCAGATGGCTATCGAGGGCCACCATCAATTTGTAAATTGACTTATAGAATGCCAATATTTATTAAATTGAAAAAAAATAATTAAAAAATTAGTTTTATTTTAATTTTTATTTCTATCGAGTTAAAATCACTTAAAAATACAAAAAAAAAAAAAGTTATATACCGATATAATATATAAAAAAGCAAAAAAATAAAAAATAAAAAAAACTTGATTTTTTTGATACCAAGAAATCAAATGAAAAAATCAGTTGATTGTATATCAATTTGATTTTTTCCAGTAGCCACCCCTGTTACTTTGATAGGCTGATTTAAACACTTTAGTGGGCTTTTGTGTTAGAAATGGGATATAAACAACTATTAAGTAGTACTTAAATGGACAATAATGTCAAAGCCGTGAAAAGTCGTCGATGGCAACTCTGGAAATTATTGAGGTGATGATTCTCTGGTACTCTCCCACTGAAGGCATCCAAGATGACTTAACATCATTTTAACCATATAATACTTTGGGTCTGTGTCAAGAGCAAGGAAGGAGTATATTTGAGCGGCAACAGAGCTGATGAACAAGGGAAAGATTGAATGCTCCCATATGTAGTAAAAAAAAAAGAAAAAAAAAAAAAAAAACTTCGGCTCTGACCCCAAGCTAAAAAAATATTTTCGGCTCGCTCTACTCGATCCCTGGTTTATTATACATTTTTACTTTTATTTGAATTTTGATTTCTTTTTTTATTTTAAAATGCACACATTCAAGAAATACATTTTTAATTACATTAAAAAGTTAGGAATTTAGGAGGAATTTTCTTAAAAACATCCTCTTATCAGCAGGAGCTGGTACTGCAATTTGAAGGAGGTTCAAAGCGGGTGCCGAGCGCTCAATCGGACAGTGAACATCCACAAAGTAAGCGTTCAGACCACCATTTCTCTAGTCTATTCGAAAATTTTCAAACAGAAAGAAGCTTGAGTGTTGTTTTTAGCAAGTAAGGTGTTTAAATTTAATACAGATTAATCTATATAGTATAGTCGGTGCCATAGCAACAGCTAAAAAAAGATCTACAGAATATCAGTCGCATAAGCAAAAATTTTCGATTTGAAAATACCCAAGTTCATTAGTTATTAATATTCATTCTCAGCAATATATTTTTGGCTTCTAAATTTCTGCTAATCATGAACATTGTGGCTATTCACATTGTAGCCAGTTCTTTCCAGTCCTCTTCCCTGCCCTGTTTCCACCCTCCCTCGCAAATAAGACGATTAGGATCTGAATGTCGTAGTGAAAATAAGAAGGTGGCTTAACCATCAGTGCTCGGAATGCAGATGTTTGGCCAACACTTACCCACAGCTGGACTGGGGACAACAGGAGTTTCTGGGCATGACGGTTCCGATTAATTGAATACTTTGAATAGAGAAGAAGGATCCTTTGCCTCTAAGAACATTTTAATTGATTCAAACAAGTATTACGAATATTTCATGATGAGGATGTAAAGATAGCTCATAAAAATCATATATGATATAATCAACGTAATGCTGAAAAAAAATTATTACTCCAAATTAATAGGAAACAACTAAATTAAAAAAATTAATTATCTGCAGGTGTCTGCATTACATACAGATAACGTGGAAGTTAATGTCTGTAGCCTTCGGGTGATACTCATGCGTAAGGAAATAGGGTACGGAAGAGGAAGAAGAACAGGTTATCGATTGCAGATATGTTAGTGCCTGAAGAGATGGACAAATAATTGAGCACAAGTTCTGCAACCGACAAAACTTCCTCCTAGCAAGACAGACTGCCTTGACAGAACACGAACCCTCCACCACCCTAAACTTGCTGCGTGCATATCCCACACAATCAATCATTCTTGCTACTAATATTTCAAATGTTCCTCTGATCCCTGGTCCAAAGATCGACATTTAATAAACACTTGGCAAACAACAGGCATTGTGGAAATGCCCAAAACAGGAACAACTACATCTGTTGGCAGAGAATCAGAAACACAGGAGTTTGAACAAAGCCTAAAATCACCAAGGTGTACTCCCCTGACTCCCTATATGAACGATTCATGAAAGACCTGCTAAAGAACCTTGATGTCCATGACACAAAATCAAACAACATTTGATAGGCAAAAGCCTTGTCTCCTATCATTTAACCGGCTGGCATTGTTGTAAAAGTATGAAGCGAGGTAATTGCTTGAAGTACATCGAATGAAGGACGTCTATTGCTGTTAGGTGCTTGAATGTTTTAGGATAGAGAATCGTACTGTCGGAGTCCTAAACTTGGCCTAATCTCTCTTTCCTATCAACAAGATCGGCGGAAACTGCAACGTAGAGAGGTGGAAAAATTACTTATATAAAAAACGAGTCAGAGCTTCTTGGCTAAAGGGCAACCAAACCAAAAAAAGGAAAGAAAAGGGCTTGACATTTGAATATTCGTTCTTAACTGGTAACAGTCCTGCACACCTTCACTTCATACTCTGGATGGTAATGGTAGGTAAATGAGGTGGAAGTACCAACTGTCAAGACCAGATATTGGAGAAATAATAGTTAAATGGCATTCGAATCTTTACTCGCTCAACATCAAGGACTGAAGATATGGGAACTGAGTTGAAAAATACCCTTTATGAGTATTTATAATTTCGAACAAACTTTAAGCATCTCTTGTATTCCGGAGGATAACTGATGGTGGAATATCATCAATACCTTCGGTAATCCTTTATGGCCTATCGGTCGGGAGTCAAATAAACTCTTGGTTAACATCCATTAAGGGTTCAGAATCCCACCTGGCACATAATGTTTATGGTATCATATTGTAATGCGAGCATCATTATTTCACCATAGCAATATATATAGTATATATTATATATTATATACATTAATAATATATATTATAATATAAATATAAGTGATATATTCACAATTTATACCATTGTGAATTTACTTGTGAATTACCACATTATCACCTTAATAATTAACCGGGGGTTAGGATGAATGCTGATCAGTTCGAGTCAATTGAATTAGCTAATATAACGCTTGAATCTTTCCTGCTGATTTATGAGCCCATTATTTTGGTTCAAACGGCTGTGATGATGTTTTAGTCAAGCTCTGACATTTAAGAGCAAATAGCAGCCATGCATCCAGCAATGTAAAAAATCTTACTCTTTAGAATAGGGACAATTACTGACCCTGTTCAGAATGCAAGAGAAGAGGAGGAAAAGATCACAGATAATGAATAAATTAAAACTTTCTCATTTTCTGTTATATATTTTGCATTAATGATCAATCACAAATTTAAAATAATTCATTTTTACATACTCCTTATTTTTATAATTATATAATACTATATATATATATTATAAGTAACATATAAATAATTATATATATATTATAATTATATATTAATA
>JABUQX010014753.1:12500-27500 GCA_015478945.1 Trachelipus rathkii
AATTGACCTGGGGGTATAGAAAGGAACATTATTAGAATTAATGTAATTACTTTGACTAATATTACATACCTCAACTGGTTCCGGTGTTTCCTTTCTTGAGACCATGTCATCCTCTTCACTATCATTCGCTATGTCCCCTACAAGTGTGTAACTGCCATCTGGAAATCTTAATGACTTCTCGACCCTTTGCAGATTAAGTTCCTCATCTGATTTAACCTCTGACTGCGCTGAATCCAACCAATCCATTAAGTCATTTGTATCAATAGGCGAAGATGTCAGCTCTATCTCCGTTTGGGTCATTTTATCTATTGTTATGGCTTCAGTTTGTGTGGCTATATCTTCCTTGTATTTAGGTTCTCCTATAGCTACCTCTACTAAATCCCAAATATCCTTTTTATTTTTTTCATGTTTCCTTTCCTTCGTTGATCTCCCAAGTTGTCCTCCATAAATTACATAAGTTTGTGTTGGGTCCACCTCTTTCTCTTCTTCTTCAGTTTCTGTCTCCCATACTTGTTCTTCTCCTTGTTCATATGTTTCTTCTTCGATCCTAAAATAGTCAAGCAAATATTCCGGAGGGTCTGCCCAAACTTTTAAATGTGTATAGTGGGCCCTCATTGTTTTTCCGTTTCCTTCAATGTCATATGTCATTCCACCTGCAATCACCTTGGTTATCACAAAAGGGCCCTCGTACCTTTTGCTTAATTTTTTCTCCAAAGTTCTATCCACTGAGATGATTTTCCTTTTAACTTTCACCCCTACTGCATATGGCAACCAGTTTGGATGACCCTCTTTCCACTTGTCCTGTTCCTTTCTTGAGATTGGTAATACCTTTCCTTTCTCATGTTTTTGAACCATTAGTTTCTCTGCCGGGGTCACTCCTAACTCTGCATGTTTTGTATTATTATATACCATTATTACTCGGGGTAAACAGTCATCCCATTCCTTATCCTTCGTTACCGTATTCTTGAGGAACTCCGCAAATGTCCGGTTGACCCTCTCCACTGCCCCGTTAGCCGCTGGTTTGTATGGACTGCTAAAGACATGTTCGATTCCGTAGGCCTGAAGCATTTCCTTAAATCTTGTGCTCCTAAATTCCACTCCATTATCCGTCAATACCTTGTATGGTGGTCGCAGAAATGTGGGAAGCATTTGTCCTTCAAAAGCCTCTGTTACACTCCTTGCAGATTTATCCTTTAACGCCTTCACTGCAGCCCATTTACTACAGTGATCTATAGCCACCAAACAGGCAATGTTTCCTTTTCTAGTTCTAGGCATGGCCATAACATCGACAGCTACTAATTCGAACGGATTTTGTACCTTAATCTTCCATATAGGTGGAAACACAACCTGATGGTCTATTTTATTCAGTTGGCAGGTTGGGCATGTTCGGCACACATCTTGAATGATTAACTGACCTCTGGGGTGCCAAACATACCTTGAAACAAGATCTGTTAATTTTTCTCGTCCTATATGAGCTAAATTCTGATGTGTAACCACAGTAATGCTTACCATCTGTTGGAACCCTATAACAGCCCCAAATTGTTCATCTCTAATCCTTTTTACTAAGATGGCTCCATTCATTCGTAGATCCTTCCTATATCGATAATATTCCTTCAATAATATATCAGTCTTCCTAATCTCTTGATTATTTCCAATTTTCTTCTTTAGTGTCCTAATCACTTCAGAGTTATCTTGTAATCTTATTATTTCCTGGCCTGTTATTAAGTCACTATCCTTATTCACTGTGAGGTTAAAAACATCAATGGTAAAGCCATCACTTACGTCATCGGCATCGTTCCCATGTGCGATTATTCCTTCTCCGAAGTCCAAAATTGCATCTGACTCCACCAAATAATTCATCCCTAGCAGTAAACAAGCTGGAATATGTTCATCCTGAACGACGACCAATGGTAGCACTATTTCCCGGCACCTTGTTTTTATTTTTATGGCCACTGCTGTTGTACACTCCACAATCCTTGTAGTTACTCCATTGAGTGTAATATCTACCTTCCATCTTTTCAGAATGTGTCCAAATTGGTTTAAGCCATCAACAACTCCTTCCTGTATCAAACTGATGACAGATCCTGTGTCCAGAAAAGCGCATCTGAATACTTCTCCGATAGAGACCTCCTGCCATGCCACTCCTTTTAGCTTGTGGTTGCAGCTTAACCTAGACTGGTGCCCTCTTTCCTTCATTAATAAATTTATTCCTAATTCTTCTTTGGAAGATTGCTGCAATAAGTTATTTCCTGATGTATCACTTCCTTCCGTATCCGAGTAATCTTCATTTTCTTTCTCCTGGGATACTCTCATTTCGCCAGTTATCCAGTTCATCCTATCGTATTTCTCTTTTGGAATCGAAATACCATCATCAGCTACTTGGAATTGTAAGTATATCCCTCTCTACATCCTGTAGTGTACATCTTTTAGTTGTTAAACTCTTGCCTTTGTTCCGATGTATGCCACATGAACAACAATAATGCCATGATGGCAAACCTCAAAATCTTGGTATTAGCAAATTTCAAACTCGAGAGAGCAGCAACCCTACAATATAAAAAACTTCCTGGTAACATACACAGTATTCTTCCTGGAATTTTAATTGCATTAACCGTAATATATATATAAAGGCTTAATGGGTCCCTTATCTAATCCATGAATTTTCACATTCACTAATCAGGATGTCCAATAAAAATTCCCTTAGCTCCTGGTGATTTTTCTAGTTATTTCTAGAATACTCTTTATCAAGTTCACATTACTAAAAATCCAAACATCAAAAGAATAAGTGCAAGCACCGCCCTGTAACCTAATATTTAATACACCGTTATATAATGCTTATTTCGGTAGTGCTCTCTGGAATTCGTTTATATATCGAATCTTCCTCATCCGATTTTCTTTGACAGCGTTGACATTGTCGCAAAGACATTATCTTTCCGGGATTAAGTAATGGATCTTGAACTAATATTCGCTGCAAGTCATGCCAGAAACTCTGGGCCAATTTAACTATCCACTAGCTTACATTCGTGTGTAAATATACCAATGGCCGATGGTCCGTGTACGATGAAGTCCTGACCTAATAGAAAAGGCCGAAAACTTTTAATCCCCCACCGTATGGCTAGCAGTTCCCTTTCTATTGTGGAAGCTTTCCGTTCACAAGCATTGAAGGAGTGTGAGTTATATGCAATTACTCTTCTACCACCTTTTTGTTCTTGGCACAAGCCCGCACCCATACCAAATCCACTGGCATCTACGTAGAGTTCCAACTTCCTACTACCTTCCGAGAAATCTGGAAATGCTAACTCTACTGATTCTTTCATCCGTTTTTTCAGTTCCTCGAAAGCCTTGATCCTTTCATTTGTCCATTCGATTTTTTGTCCTTTCTTTTGCCTCCCGTTTGTGCACTGAGAGGTGCTGCCACTCCTGAACAATTTTTTATAAATTTCCGTTGAAAGTTAATCATTCCTAAATATCGTCTTAACTCTCCCACATTAGTAGGTCTCTCCAACTTGTCCACTTGATCCATAAATTCCGGCAGTTTTTTGATCCCTGTCCTGCTGATGATGTGTCCTAGGAATTTAACTTCTTTCTGGACCCAGCTACATTTACTCACTTTTACCTTGACGTTCGTTTCGCAGAAGCGCTGTAGGACCTGTTCAATCAATCCTAAATGTTCTCTAAATTCTTTTGATATTAATAAAACATCATCGATGTAAACCACTACCTTGTCTCGACTAAAACCTGTTAGGATCCGCTGCATCTCCCTCTGGAATGCTGCAGGTCCGTTCTTTAGCCCAAAACTCAGCCTTTTAAACCGGTATTGACCACTGACTGTTGAAAATGCTGTAAAATCCTTGCTTTCTTCCTCTAACTAAGTCCAGGCTGGTAAAGTATTGTACCCCCTGACATCCATAGATGGTTTCATTTATGCTGGCCATTGGGAACCTATCTGCCTCGGTTACTTGGTTTAAGCGTCGATAGTCAATACACAGACGAAGTGTTCCGTCTTTTTCCCTAACTGGCATGCACCGGAATGAACTCCATTCTCGCGCACAAGGTCTACGATGTCTTTTAAACATAATCTTTTACTGTTTTCGATTTCATCATTATTTCTGATCGACCTCTTGCCCGCTTTTGGTAAATTAAGGGGTATAATCAGCCCAACCGTTATCCTGTAATGGGTCATGGTGTCCATCTGATGTCCGTAATTCTCCTACTAATGCGATTTCTCCATTTGGTATAAAACATCTCGTGACGTTCTCCCGTTGTTCTTTAGTTAGTTCATCCATATGAATTTTATTTCCTTCTGTAGTTTTTTCCTTCGTCATTCTTCTTCAATGGCTCTGTGTTTTCTCTATTGTCCCGTATCCGTTGTGTTCAACTGTACACTCTTACTTGGTTATGTCCTCAGTTTTCTCATCTAACCACTAGATTAGCCCATTCCTAATTCTGTATCAAACATCTTCCAACGTTTAATTTTCCCTGTACAGTCTTTTTTTTATGAGTATAGGTTCTTCCTTGTTTCCATTGCACCATCCTGGCATTAATTAAACCTTTAATTTATATCCTCTTGCGGGTATTGTCCCTTTCTTCAAATCTAATAACTCTTCAGTTGAGGTCATAACGATATTCCATTTCTAGGTTTAATTTCTTGGGAACCCATTTGGCTTATCGGGGTCCTCTCATTGTTGCGTAAATTGTTATTCACCTGGTATATTACGGTATTGGCGAACTACCCTTCACACAATTCAGATCCTCCTGTAATATACTTGTTTCTTTATTATTTATCCCACATGAGTATAAAAAAACCACTTCTTCCATCTACTTCCAATCTGTTTTGTACAAAAATGGCATGCCCAGCTATAGGTTCCTTCTTTCTAACTCTACTTTACTATCAACAAATCTGATATAGCCATAACAATAGTCATTATGGTAGCTGTAATGTGCGTTTGTTAGACTTCCACATACAAGTTTGGGTCTCCCACACCTCTTAACTTCATCGTCCTTTTTGTTAATTAGGGTTGGTAATCCTCCTAATTTGTGCTTCTTCAATCAGGCAATATTGGATCACCACTGTCTATTATTATCATTCATTTAATATATCAATTTTATATAAATCTAACATGGTGTTATAATCTAAGACCTGACACCATTGAATCTTGGCTTCTCTCTGCGTGGTACAAGTCTCCTGTTGTTTGTTTGTTATGCCCAACCCTTTAACTCCCTCATTAGTATCCTTTTGGTATATCGTTGTAGTTCGTTCACCTGTCACCTGTTACAATTCTTTGTTCTGGGTCCAACCCACACAACCCTTGATTAAACCGCTGGCTCCTGACATAACTCAATTATGGCTTTCTGTGGAATCGCTCGACTTGTTCCGCATTATGGACGAGCGGATTCGTTTTCCTCGAAACTGTGCCGTCTTTCTCTTCTTTTTTCAATTCCTCTATCTCGCCCTCTTGAAGGAAGGTGGCCTTCTCCAGTACCTGTTTCTTCATCACAAGAAACATCTTTCCTTTCAAAGGGTCTTCTTCTCTGCCTCTTGTCTACTGTGTCCTTCTTCTGCTTTCATGTAGTTGTTTCGCCGAGGAGCCACACTCCTTGTTACTGATCTCTCTCTACCGCATCTTAAGCAGCCATCCTCTAAACCTCCACAATTCGTTTCATCGTTTCTATTCTTGTTACAGCAATAACACTTGGCATCTTCGATTATTCATATGTTCCTCTATTTGTTCTTCTTGTACCTGAATCTCGCTGGTACACCACTGGTTTTCCATATCGCACTTTATCTGCATATGTTTTCCTTTCATCTCCCTCATTTTGTAGGGTTGCCCATATTGGGATTGCCTCGTCCCTCGACTCCTCCTCATTATCATTCAGTTTATCCTCATCTTGTGCCCAGTTCAATATGTCCTTCCAGCGGACCTTAGCACTTTCTTTTTCACCTCCCATTCTTATTTTGAATCTCCTAGCTATTCCTTTTGGCAAGCAATTCAAAAATTGTTTTTTTAACACTTGCTTGTCCCTATCCTCTTCTTTGGTAGCTGCTTCATATGTGGTTTGCACCCTGAGTGCAAATTCTGCTAACTTTTCATGTTTCCTCATCTCCATTCTCCAGAACTCCTTCTGCAAATCTATTTGTTCGCTCTCTTTTTCTTCCTTGCACCAACTCTTTAACCTGCCTATAATGGTATTATAATCTTATGTTTAGCCTATAGAGAATACTATAAAGCGTTTCTCAAACTGTGCCTCCAAAAAATTCTTAGCTCTACACACCAATCGGTCTTAATCCTTTCCTATTTCCTTTGCATACTTTTCGTAAAATCTTCCTAGTGAAATGGGCATCAATTTCTGTACATTTTCATCTTACCACTGATCTGGGCTTTTAACTGCTTTACTAGTAGCCCCTCACTCAAATCGATTTCATACACTTCTATCATAATCGTCTCCTGCTAATCATACCACTATCAACAAACCACATCGCTAGACTTAGTTTCCTGATCCCAGCTCCACTCCCTCGAAGTCCCTACACTTCTCTCACACGTTCTCTTCAACCACTTTTTTCCTCCTTGTCTCGGCTCCATACTTCTCGCTCTCTGATATGCCATTGTTGCCTATTCTAGTTGAACTCACATATTTCTCGCACTGATGTACTTCCTGTCCTGTCCTTTCCTTTTATCTGTTTCCTCCTCTTCAGTTTGATCTTTTTACCTTTAGTTTTGTCAGAGTGGTTATTCAGTTCTCAAATGGGTCACATCATAATTTCACGCCTATACATAGTCGACTCACCACACTACCATCATACAGTAAATACTATAAGATTTCCCTTCTTTTCTCCAGCGATCCTTCTTACAGACAATAATACCTCATGTCTCTCTCGTTGTGTAACATTTCCCATCTTACTTTGAACTAAGCACTGCTTCTTCACTCATCTTACTAAACGAAACTTCTATTACTCGTTCTGCACATGGCCCTCTCTAACGACATATTAACAACAGCAATTCATACTAATATACGAATCTTTACATATTGGTTCCCTCTCATCTCCCGTCTGGCTTTAATAGCTTGCATTCTTGCAGTATGTCCAGATCAGCATCCTTATGGCCACAACAAATCAAAATTATATTCCGTACCATACTCTCCACTAAATGCGCATACACTCTCACTCCTTAGACACCCTACTGCATCCTCTAATGACTCTTCCTACTCTCTTCAAAGAGTCTCAGGCGCGATGTAAGCACAATTACCAACATGCTTCAGTATTCCGATCACAAAACTTCCTCACATCTCCTAAGAAACAACAGTCTGAAAAAAATACTGATATACCCCCAACTAAAGAAGCGTATCCCTATACCTCATAGCAGATACGTTTTATCATACAATATATACTATATATCACACGAAATAATCCACAAAAGATAAAAAAAAAGTTTAAACATCAATAAGCTTCATTATAGGAATCAAAGAAAAAGAAAATACCAACGCAATTTATTTTATACATTCTTGATGTGATCCAGAATTATTTAATATCCTTTCTTCTTCAGCAAACCAAAGCAAAAAAAAATGAATAAATTATTTAAAAATAATACCTTACTTTCCTTTATTATTTTTCAAAAAAAAATCAATCTATCTCTGCTATCGTAACTAGCTCCTTAAATACGGAAACAACGAACAGAGAACAACAGAAATACTGGATAGCGTCAAAAACAATAAATATTTCCAATATCAAAATCTCAAAAATTGCACCGTAAACAACAACATAACATATATACCGAACCAATCAATTAATCCTCCCCTTGTTACTACCCCACCCCCCACCACGTTCTGCTGGGGTTGTCCCCCACCCACCCCTCCTCGACTTACAGCCTTTTCTTAACTTTTTTTATATCCCTCTAAATCTTGTTTGTCCCTTTTTTATTTCTTTCTCCTTTTATTATCAATTCTTTACTAATCCGCGCTACAATCCCATCATCTCTTTCGTTCTTTCTATGCTCTCCTTCTTTTTTTTTATAATCTTCATTCCCCCAAGTCTAAAGACGAGCCACCATATCTGTTACAGCAAGTCTTGTTTCTATCTGCGTTAACTCTGATTGTCGTTTGTTTTATTTCTTCTTTAGAGCAACTTTACGCCGAGCGCTCCAGGATTCTTGGAGAAGGCTTATTCTGACACTATAAATGACGTAAAGAAATATGGGACTTCTAAGTAACCACAAAACAAGATTCACATTCTTTGATATCCACATCAATAATACAATACCCCAAATCTCCACCCCCCCCCCTCCTTCTCTTTCTTGTCACTCCTAATGTAACTATACCACATATCACCGTAATATTGAATTCTATTACCCCCCCTCATTTACAAAAAACTAACTACCTAACCTAACTTACCTCCCCACCCTATTACTAGAAACTACTATATATTCCATAACGTAACTCCTTCTATAATTTGTATTATACCTACAACAACTATATTATTCCGGACTCAACTTACTCTCACTCACTACACCCATCTACTGTAAGTAATATTCTAAATGAAACTTTCACAGAGAACGTAACGCATCTAGCACTTATCCCAAATCTTGACCTCCCCGAAAGTTAGCTCTTTCTTGATGGCGCGAATCATCTTGACCATCCCTAACCACGCAAGCATTGATACTCTCACCCACCCGACCCTGGCAATATAGCTCGCTATGCTATGATCTCGACTCCAGCCCACCAGCATCGACTCCACAACCTTTGCTTATTCCATTCAGAATGAGCTGACCCATGGTGACGAAAATACACGCTCCAGTAGTCACCGTCTCACGCCTGCTCCCCACCACTTCTCCCTTTGCATTACAGCTAAACGGGGCCTTAACTCTAGCTACCACGATAGGTCCTTGTGGAGTTGCTCCCAGCAACCGCGACCACCCTGAAAAGACACTATTAAACTCTCTCGCTCATACTATCCCCGATCATCATATCTCTAAATCCTCGACATTAAGGTCAACAACACTTATCCTAACCCCAGCGTTTAACTAACTATCAATCATAACAACATAAATCACATAATCTAATAATAATAATAATCACATAATAATAATTAATAATAATAATAACTATAAAATATCATAATCACATAATACATAATACTATATATCCAATACCTAACAAACGCGCTTATTCAAATAGACGCATTATATCTTCCATTTAACACCGCAACTACAATACCTATTCTACATACCCTTTGCAGCGCACCAGTCCATACTACAGATTATTCACATATCACATAATATATAAACAAATGACACTCTAATAATAATCTCCTACTAATACCAATAATAATAATATGAATAATAATAATATAATAATAATAATACATACACTCAACACATACATCACATAATAATACATCCATCATACACATAATAATACATATCACAAAAGACACTATCCATAAATCAATAATATCAATCAATTAATCCCATCCATACATCCCTATTCGACTAATTACTTTTACGAATCTCAGTTTGAATATAATTACTCTTCGTCTATGCTGTGTCTTACTCTCTAGTCTTATAAAACACACAATAACCTTCTGGTGCGTTATATAAAATTCTCTCATACACCTTAACCGACGGCCTGATGTCGCACTTATTCTTGCACACGAATACCCACACACGTACACACCCCACCACCCACACAACAGCACCCCACAGCATCACTACACACACCCACCCCTTATATCACTATAATACTTTCCAATAAAACATCGTCCTGAATCATACATTCTACCTATTTTAAAACACAGCATCTCTTCACCGTTAATCACATTGTCCACCGTTTACGAACCTATTCCATACACAAATTTTTAAATGATGGAAAATTCCAATTTATAGCCGTGACTAAATTGATAAGATATCCTACAATATCGTTCACTAAAATCACCTACTCACATAATTCACCCTAACCCCAACAAACATCCTATTCCTCGAAATTCTCAAACAATCCCTAACAGCCTCGTAACGCTAAACTAATCTTCCTAATGCGATCAACATTTGAATCATACTCACAATCACTTATAATCTCTCGTCTCTTAACCTTTAACATCACGATTTCACCCGAAACTACATCTCTCTTTAACGTCTCTTTACCCTCACAAAAAAAATGCCTTACGTAATTTGGACATCTTCGAACATCTCTGCTATTACTCTATCTTTTCCAATAAATCGCACTGAAATACTACCTTCTTCAAAGATTTCTACTCTCAAACATATGACACCTAATAATCATTTTCCTTTCACCATAAACATCAGTCGAAATCTCTCCCACCACACATGAACAAAATGACTAAACACCTTTCACAATAACTTTAGAAACTAACCTCTTACACAGCTACTGGAATTCACAAACTTGTTTTGTAGCTTAAACAATCCTCTCACAACTCTTTTCCTCAACTCGGAAATTTCGCTAACTAGCTAATTTATCGTTCAAACCATTACTCAAGCACACTCTTTGTGACATATTTATCTTTCTTAAATTTTGATCACGAACTTCCCGATCTTCTTTAACTACTCTTCAGAAAAACAAATCTATTACCCTTTAATACAGTCAATTAACTAAGGCCTTGCAATTAGTTTGGTTTTGTCCTACAACTTATACTATATACTAGTCACATTACCATACTACTACCACTACTACCTAATACCTCCTATCTATACGACTCACCTTACGCCCCCTAACTACATACCATCCTATCAACTAACTTATCTCACACCTCAACTATCTACCCCTCTACCCCTATAACTAGTACTCCTACCTATCATATCATATACTATATCCCACCCCCTATACCCTATTACTAGCTACTATCCTTACCCTACTACTATTTATTAATACTATATCCTCTATCACCCATACTCATATATATATATAATAAACTACACTATATATACCTCTACGCTATATATATACCCACCATGACACTATAATAATACTATAATCTATATCACCCCTATATACTACCTCCTCTCTACTCTCCACCCCCACCCCACCACCCCCCCCCCCCCACCCCCCCCCCAACCCCCCCCCCCACCCCCCCCAATATATATGATTACCTACTATCTACTAATCTACACTCATGACTCAACCCGATCCTATCACACACCTACATACCGACTACTACTAACTATACATACCTATCTATAATCACATCACACATCACACACTCTATAGCCTACTACTATACCTATACCCTCCTATATTTATATATTATTATACGCTTAAATATTATCAATATTTCAATCACCCCTACCCACACTCACCTACACACCCCCCCCCACTACCCCCCCCCCACCCCCACCCCCCCTACCCTACACCTATTACTCACTCACCCTCACCCTACCTATACTGACTCACCTACTACCCCTACTATAACCTCACCCACAGTATATATTATACGCACCTATCTACTATTCAATTATAATATATATATATAACCTCACTACCTATACACCCCTCTATACACACTAATCATACTATCTACTACATATACATATACCTAATCTACATTATACATAATAATACGCATCACCTATTAACCATAATATATAACTATACCCCCTACTCACCACACCTCACTATAACTATATATAATCCCCCTACGAATACCTAACTACCCCATATATACCCTTATAGTATTACTCACCCCCTAATACCATATACCTACCCCCCCGAAGCATACCCGTAACTACACTAACCACTATACACCTACCTACTCACACTACCCTAAATACACTACCTATAACCTCCCCCCCCCTATATACTCCACTACCTACCCCTTATTATCACATACTATGCCCCCTACAGTATATATCTATATATATAATATATTAATATATTATTATAATACACCTAACCTCTCTCATATACTATATCCTAACTACACCCTATCACTAATACTATAGAACTACTATAAAACTACCCTACTCTACTACATTACTCTATATAAACCCTACTACTCATATTATATATATATAAAATTATATATATATATATATTATATATATATATAATATATATATATATATATATATTTATATATTTATATATATATATATATATATAATAAATATATATATATTATACCTATATATAATATATAATAACTATATACAGTATATATACAATATATAATATAATATAATATATATTTATTATAATTATATATATAATATATATAATAATATATATAAAATTAATATAATATATATATATACTTATATATATATATCATATAATTATATATTATATATATATACTATATATTATATTAATATATATATATATATATAAATATATAATATATATATATGATATTTACATATATATATATATATCTATATATATATATATAATATATTATATTAATATATATTATTTATATTTATACTATATATATATATTTATATTATAATATACGTATATATATATAATATATATATAATATTATATATATATATAATTAATAAATATATAATAATTGGGTATATATATATTATAATAATATTATATATATATATATATATATATAAATAATACTATATTATATATATATACTATATACTAATATAAATACTATATAATAATATATATATATAATTAATATATTTATAACTAAGTATAATATATATATATTTATATATATATTATCATACTATACTAAATATATAATATATATATATAATAGTCATATATAATATACATATATAAATAATATACTATATATACATAATAATATATAACTATATATATATACTAATATATATAATAACTATTATATATATATATATACTATATATAGTTATATTAACTCATAATATTATTCATATATAGTACTTTACTATAAATATACGTACATACTAAAGGAAGGCGTAAGCAGTTCGCGCCGTCGCTTAGTCATTTGAAACAAGTGGCAAGTACAAAAAATAGTAAAATAAATTTTATACTATTATACAATTAACCATTTCGATACACACTTCTATTTGAAATCGGTGACAATATAAGAAGACATATGAAATTAATTAATTTTTTCATGTACTACTGTAACTCCAATTTTCATTTTAACTAAAGGCCTAATTTCTCTTTCCTTTCAGCATAAAGCAAAAAGAAATGGAAAAAGAAAACAAGAAGTGAAAACTAAAACTATAAGAAAAAAGAAAACTCGCATTAAGAATTCGGATTGTTTTTTATAGGGTTGTCTTTTGTTTTGGGTTTTTCCCGTTTTTTTTTTTTTTTTTATTTGCATCTTTTAAAAAACATCAATTTGATTCTGTAGCAAAAGAAACACGCAAAAGATGTTTACATAAATTGTCATTTCGAAATTTTATTTGCTTTTAAATGTATTCCTTTGTAGAAAGTTTCATTGAAAGATAGAATCACAATCTCTGTTTTACACACTTTTATATATATATACTTTCATTTTCTTTTTATTTCTTGTTCTTTAACATGTTTTCATTTAAAACTGAAGTTATTATGTTTATATAAAATTTTATGTATCATCGCTTCGTGATGGAGCCCCCTTCTCCCTCTACTGTCTATCTTTCAAAAAGCTTGATCAAGTTTTTTGAGATCATTGAACTGGAGTGTCAAAAATTACATGACACGCTTGAGTGGATCACTTACATTTTTTTTGAAGCAATTGTCTTTTTCTTCATTGAAGTGAAAAATTAAAATCTTATTAAAAATTCAAAGGTGCTTCAATGTAACTTCAACAAATGAATGTGATTAACAAGGACATTAAAGATGGAAATCTGTATTGAATTGATACATAAGGAAAGATTAGTTTTGTAAGAAGGGAATTTTCACTTCCATTGAACAAAATTTGTTTTAAAAATTGTATATTAACTATTTTAGTTGAAAATTTAATCCATTTCTTCTATAAATTATCTTTCCATCAAACTTCACTAAATTATCTGTTCGGAGTAATTGATATAAAAAAATGAAAACATTTTAAAAATAAATATTTAAATAAAATTTTAATATTTATACAACGAAACAAACAAAGTTCATAGAAATTTATTCAAAGATTACAAGAGCATTAGTTACTCTATTTGGGCTCGGGTTAACAGCTCTTAAAAGGAATAAGTTTTTCATAAGCGTTTAGTAGTAAAAGTTTTGGGGATTAACTTGTTTAATCCTGCCAATAATTAATGAAATGCTTATGAAATCTTCTTTTAAGCAATATATTACAAATTTTTAGGCGTCTAAGATAATCCTTTATAGAATCGCTTTTATTAATACAGTATAGTATATAATATATATATATATATTATATATATATATTATATATAATATTATATATTATTATATATATATATATAATATATATATATATATATCATTATATATTACCCCAATAGAATAGCTCGTCAGAAAAATAAGCACACTAGATTAAAATGTTCACTCGCACGACGGATGGCCCTAACCCATGAAACCCACACCAACACAGACGACAGCATCAGTGTATATGTTACCACCCCGCAGAGAATTCGCTGCAGTATTGGGCCGTCACCGGATAAATTTAGGAAACATAAACCACTAACTAACACCTGGAGAGGTAGAGGTAGGTTTATGTCGAGCGTAATAATCGAGCGAGGGACATGTCACGCTACGAACGCGACTCACCAATAAACTGGAGAAGATATGTTCACTGTCAAGAGATAGTTGGTGCAAGACTAACACACACCCACCCCCAAGGATAACCGGGTACGCGGCACTTGGTGACGTTCGTGTAGCGCACACACCGATTGCACGGGTGGTCCAACGTTGCAGAAGCCTGACAACTGAATCTGCCGGCGAGGACAAGGTAGCCCAGGGCCATGACACCCGTGCAAGACCGATTTATACGTCTGCATGCATTACGAGAGCGCCACACAGAGAGCGCGCACGAAAACGGCACTCATCTGTAGATACAGCTGACGGAGGTACACGGTAACCAGGGTGAGTGTCAATACAGTGCGTCGACGC
>JABUQX010014754.1:0-28952 GCA_015478945.1 Trachelipus rathkii
GCCACAAAATTATTGTATTAGATGATTTAATGCACAAATTGAAATTGGAAATAGCAGAAGCGTTCACAGTTTATTCTCACCATCTAAATATCTCTGTGGTTTTTCAGTAACGCAGAATATTTTTCAGCAAAGGGCAAGCATATGCGAAGTGTTTCTTTTAAACACACAGTATTTACTGTTATTGTTTGGCCAGAGAAGAGACATGAGTCAAATTAATGAATTGGCAACTCAAATGTTTTCCTCTTCAAAGGAAAGAGTTCTTAAAAGGATTATAAAGAGTTACTCGATCCCTCACGGTTATTTTATGTGTGAACTTCACCCAAAAACACGCACAGAGTGCTGCTCCTTACCAACATTCTGCCCTATGAGATAGGAAACTGCATATTACATACCTGAAGTAATGAGTGCTCTAGTTGCAAAGTGTTTACCTCTTATAAAAAAATTTAAAAAGCTGAAACCTTCTGAAAACGTAAACTAATGAGTGAGGATGAGAAATTCATCCAGTGTGTATGTGAAGTCTGTTTAATTCTTAAAAAGGAAAATGTTCCTTTAAACAGGCCTCAGAAGGTAAATCTACGTCGTTATAAGAAACATCATTAAAAAACTCTCCCTCAATATTAAAAATTTGAAAAATAAAAAAAGAAGTTACTAACAGAGAGGAGGTGGAGTATTCCTGCCATTACTCTTCCCCGTTATAGCTCCACTGATAACTAAAAAGTGGTTGTCCCCATAATGAAGAAAGTTGCTGTACTTCCATATAATGAGGTATGAGAAATAGTATAATAATTACAGCATCTGACCAGAATTCAGTTCCTTCAGATCATCATCACAACCTCAATAATGGCCAGTTATTGCCGCCCACCACTGCGCAAAATCCTCAATCACAGTTTCATCATTCACAACCCCCATACACGCAGTATTACGACACAATGCAATGACATACAACCTCTTTCACAGTCAAGCAGCAAACAGTTGCACCAACAAATTCCTTATTTTGAGCGGAGCTCATTATTCTTAAAGCAGCTCTACCTCCTTTAGCTTCTAGACCCTAAAGTGAACAGACTAACCAAATATGAGAAAGAAGTGTACAGGATATTAAATTCCGACATTAACATCATGAGAAACGCATCTTATACCAGGAGGCCATACAAAAGATTATGAGATCTAAAACTTCACCTACATACCATCCCTACGTATCCCGCCTAACCGATGTGTAGATATTTACCTAATGAAGAAAACTTTGAATGTGAAAAATGAGATAAATTTAAAATATCCTAGAGGAGAGCGTACCTAATAGAGTGCGTAAATCAGGAATAGCTTTATATAATATTTTTAAAAAGACCAGATTAACTTTTGAATGAAGCGGCAGATCGTAAGTTTGATGATGAAATAGGTAAAGCGATCAAAATATTGTGGATTTTGATAGCTGATCTCTCACGTAACTGGGAGGAAAGGTCCTGTAAAAGGATGGAATTGATATCAAACAAGAACTTTCAGACTATAATTTCCCAGAAGTTTAATCTCAAGATACAACGCGATTAGCAGGACTAGAAACAATCCCCGTTACGCGAGAACCTGATTCAAGGTCCCCATCAGGCACTTCTTACGGCAATCAGATAAATTTAAAACGTGGTTACCAGAGGACGAATAAGAAAAACACCTTATAATAGGCATAGTTTGTTAATCTAATTATGCATTCTCATATATTATTTATAAATATATTTATAGTATAATATAAATTATATATATATATAATATATATATAATATATATATATAATATATATATATATATATAATAATAATATTATAATATATATATATTTATTTAGCTGTAATGTATTGTATAAATAAATTTTTTTTTTTGTGTAATTTTTAAAAAAATTCTTTTTTTTCTTTTCTTTTATTCGCTTGTGACCAAAGTATCGGTTCACATTTTTGTGACCAAATAGTATAATATATATATATATATATATATATAATATATATATAAATATATATATATATATATATATATATATATATATATATTATATATAATATATATATATATATATATATATATAAAAATTTACATGTGTGTCAGTAGACAACATGGAGGCGAAGGAGGTAGTTGATAAGTATTACTTCAATCTGAGGAAACCAAATAGTTTTGGGGGGTTCTCACTAGGTTTGCTTTAAGGTCATCCTAATATTTGAGAAAAAAGAGTTAAAAGCATATTTAAAGAGGAGAAGAAGCATTTACTCTACATAAACCTGTAAGAAGAAAATTAATTTCCTACACGGAAAACCATATCTCCGCACCTCGATAGTGATATGGCAGTTAGATTTATCGGAAATGATTAAATACAGCTCTTATAATGAAGGTTTTCAATATTATACTTTTACAATTGACCGATACTCTAGAGTACTTGTGGTGAAGCCAATAAAAGATAAAGATCAGCTACAGTTGCGATCTTACTTGAAATTATGAGGACGAGAGGAGAACACCTAAAATCAATTTGGACAGATTCAGGAATGGAATTCAAGGGGCGAGAGTTTCAGGCGCTGCTCTGGGAGTATATGGTATAAGCCATTACAATACATTTTCCGTAACAAAAGCGGCCATAGTTGAAAGAGTCCAACGTACTATTAAAGAACGCAGCTTAGGTATTTTACTAAAATGAATACGTTTAAATATATTGATATACTGGAACCGATCTGGCTTATTCTTATAACAAGTCTTACCATAGAACTATAAAGATTCAACTCCTTTAGAAATGTCAAAAACTAGAGGACGTATGGTGCATATGGGTGAAAAGGAAAACAACATAAAAGATAATTCAGGAATAAGGTAAACGATTATGTAAAGAGTTTCTCGAACAGAAGAAAGGTTTAGAAAAGGATAGATCCGGTTGGACTACGGAGGTTTTTAAAGTTCACAATATTCGCGACCAATCAGTCGTGATAGTTTAAAGTTATATTATCTGGAAAGATTTAAATGGTGGAAAAATAAAAGGCGGATTTTATAAACAGGGAAAATACAAAGTAAGGCTTCCAATCCCATGTACTCATGAATATAGAAATTGAAAAAATATTAAGCTACGGAGAGGTAAGGGAAGGAAAAAATAAGCAGTACTGTGAAACTTGGAGGGGATATCCTGCCAAGTTTAATACTTATATAAAAGCAAGTGAAGTTAAGATATCATAATCAGTTAGAGCTTATAATCATGGAGAGTTGGTAGATCACTGTTTATATAACTCTGCCTCTTCAGCTCTTGAGATTTACATTCCTAGTAATAAACTCATCGGATTTACAACTTGTGCTAATGATCCTATACAACTTGAAGAGAGGCTACGAAGAGGATTTATTTGTGAAATGAATTAAATACGGACATAGAAAATTTACCTCGACAATCTATTCTGGATGGGTGTGTACAGAAGTGTAGAATGTTTTGAAACTATATTACAAGTGGAAGATACTCGTTATCTGAAAAGGACTACAATTGCCAAAAAAGATGAATACGACAACATTTGCTACAAAAGAATACTTCTTTGAGGAATTTACTTTGCGGAGGTCATATTTGTAAAATCGGTGCCTGCTATTATTTAGTCATTTAACGTTCTACTTTGCATTATGAGTATTATGTGTAAGGACTTGGTATACAAAACGCTGAAATGCGTACATATGAAGATAAAGTAATAATATCTTTAAGTTCAGAAAGTAAATGTAAAACCTACAGACGGACAGGTTTTTTCTTCGAAACGATTGCACCATGTGCAGCGTAAACATATTCGTAGACGTTGATGCTGAGTTGGATATCTTACTTCTAATATACCTACTATTGTTTGAAGAGGGTTATTACTATCTGTGGAGAATAAACGCATGACTCCACATGAACCAAAAGATGAAGCAGATCGAGTACTGCTATACATTGTACCCCATCCGAGATGCTCAATCATCCAGGTATGGCTTATGTATATACAAATATAATTGCTCATCAATATGTAGGTAATACTACACGTCGTCTTAATTACTAAGAGCGTCTCCTTATTAAGAGTAGTATATTTCCAAGAGAGTAAAGTTATAACATTGCCCTAATGTTCATTAGCTACCTGCTGAATAGATCAAATTGACCTGACGCGTGCATATGAAAAGAATGTAGAAGGAATCCTTCCCTTTAACATTACGGTGCATGGTATGGCAAAGTCTTCTACTTAGAAGGAAACAACGATGCAGAATTTACGAGCATAGATGGAATTATAAGTAAGGTAGTGCAGATATATTTTTCATTCATTAAAATACTCTCACAGTGTAAAGACAGTATAAGAAAGATACTCCTGTAATAATGGACGAAGGAAAGGGTATTCAGGGGAGCAAAAATGCAGAGGGGGTAATTGGCCTTGGATGGATTTTTGCCAGCTATGGAGAAGTGCATGCCTAAGGCCTAACTCATCAGGAAAGGCGGGGAATATAAAGGTAAAAAAAAGCTGTAAGAACAGGTTTGCATACTATTCAAGATGTTGCTGCAGGAAATAATCTCGTACAGCATTAAAAAGACGTATAGCCGATGTTTCAGACTGAGAGTTGGAATGCATGTTAAGCCTAGAATAGACGTAAAAAATCTTCAGGACAAGCGTCGAGGGAGCAGAAGGCATGTCATACAAGAATAAAGACTAAGCGAAAAAACTCTAAAAGAAAAAATGTATTGATGGAATTGCTATTTAATTACTAACTGATAACTTTTTTACGATTTGTGCTATATAAAGATAAGATTGTCTATTGAAAAGTGTTCTTTTATTACGGCCATAGCTCGCCATTTGCCAAGATGGCTTATTTCCTCCATCTTTCAGTCGAGTCCTATTTGAGTTACCGACCTGAAATTTTGGAACTGTCCGCATTATGACGCCCTACCCCAACACGATTAGCGGTTAGCTAGTCCAACTTTATCAGGTATTAATCCTCTGCATTCAATTACCAATACAGATGTTCCTTCTAGAGTTCAATATTCCAGGCACTTCTGATCAGTACTTAGATCCCTCTAAATGTGTTTTTATATGTAAAAACGAAATTGGGACAAAACTGATGGTACAGATCTTCCACGCGGTGATGACCATATAGTATTATACAGAATCAAATTCCATGTATACAGTTTCACCCCAGAGGCACCGTTGAGTCGTATCTTACGAAATTCACTAGGTGCATCAGCTGCTAATTATCCTTTAGAAGCTATATAGAACATTTGTTAAATTATTCAGACGATGCTAACAATAATCTCATCTCAAATCATGTGGCTTTTACAGTTTCAAATGAAGCTGCACCTATAGATAAAGCAGCTAAAGTCTTAAATAATACTTATGAAAGTCATAAATATTACTTATGAATTTTACGGTCGATTAAATGGCGATAATCTTCTCTCAAGAAAGACTCATATCTACCTCTGTTAGATACTAGGAATCATAAAAAGGTAACAAAATGTATCTTAAAACATAAAAAGGTAACAAAATGGGGCACAGAAGCTGTATGTCCAGAACCTGTTTTCAAACTGTTTGGAGGCGTACTCTATTTGTCAGAAAGTGGAAATTATCACCACAGGCGCTCATTTGAAATTGAAAATCGCTTTGAATACTACAGCAAAGTACCCTATTAAGAGAGTTGAAACCAAGATATTAATTTCATTCAAGGATTATCGAGTATCATTATCCCTAACATTGTGAACGGAAATTTACCACACGAAGAATAAAGGAGATTGTTGGAACATTAAGCTACTCCGGGAATTATAAAAAGTCACCATATAAATTCACACCTTTCGGACTTAGGTGTATCAGTTTACATGTGAATGGACTGCCTCACGGGCGTGATTATGAAATGTTATACAACGGGGACCTATCTCTCTGTACTCGACCTTTTTACGACTTAATAGCCAATACTGTTTCATGTAATGATAGCGGGACAGGTTTAAATCTCTAAACATTTGCTATGAGTTGTAATATGAGCGCGTACGATCTCACTGTCGACCTTTCAGCTTGTAACGCCTTATCATTTAAACATTTTGAGAAAGGGCACCCTGGGACTAAGTCTCTCTTTTGGATCGAGTCTACAATCACCCATCACTGTAGTGGTCTATCTTGAGCATCCTCAACTCATTGAAAATTGACAGAGTACTTCAACGTACTTGTTGAATTATTATTAAAGATGAATGAAGAGGAAATAAGATCGGTGTTTAAAAATGAACCTCGTGCTTTAGGAGTGTTGCGCTATTAACGAAATAAAACTCCTGTAAAGTTTGGAGAAGGAATACCTGCGTTCATACTTCAGATACAATTGCCTCGTCACATCACCGCAACAGGACATTGGATTTCCGTTTAAAGCAAAAAAACGAACTGTTTCACATAATTGATTCTCTGAACCTAAAATTTTATATTGAATCAATCATTTATTACCGTTATTTTTAAAAAAATAATGTAAGCTGTGTAAAAACTATGTTTTACCCTGTTCAACCCTTATATTCCATTTATGTGGAGTCTATTGTGTTTATTTCATTATATGCTTTTTAAACAATATATGTTTTAATGAACTTGTAGATATATTATGATGCTAAAAATTTGTATGTCAATGATTTATAGTTTCTGATTATGTAATAAATGCTTTTAAAATGAAAAAACGCGATTTTACTTCCCTTAAAAACTCGTATATATAAAAAGGTTTTTAATAAAATTTCGTACAAATTTTTATTTTAAAAATAAATGTTTATATAACAGAAACTCGGTGTGTTTTTTTTTCAAAAGTTACAAATAAAAATAAAAAGTATTAAAACAAAAATAAAATAAAATAATAAATAAAAAAGTAATAAAACAAAAATAAAAAATATAAAAGAAAAACATAATGTTAATAATATTGAGTTAAACAGTTAAAGCAGAAGAAATTAAAGCAGTTAAAGCAGGAAAGTTTTAAAGCAGTAAAGCAGAAAGTTAAAGCAGTTTAAAATGAGTTAAAACAAAAGCATACTATCCACTTAGGTAAACCACCCTCTATTGATACTGCCTTTACGCTTTAAGGTGATGTAATGTTTAAAAATATATGCAGTTATACAGCTTAAACATGTGAGTTAAAGCAGTAAAGCAGAAATTTAAAGCAGTAAAGCAGAGTTAAAGCAGTAGCAGTAAACAAAAGCATACTAATCCCTAGGTGTATGTAAACCTCTATTGATTTACTGATTTACTGCTTTAAAGGTAGGTAATGTATATGAGTTTTTTTTATTTTATAAAAAGAGCAGGAAGAAGTCAAGTTAAAGCAGAGAGTTATTTTATTTAAAGCAGTAAGCCAGAGAGTTAAGCAGTAAGCAGAAAGTTTAAGGCAGTAAAAGCAGAGAGTTTAAAGCAGTAAAGCAGAGTAAAACAAAAAAGCATACTCATCCCCTAGGTGTTAGGTAAAAACATGGTGGTTTGATTTACTGGATTTACTGCTTAAGGTATGTAAAGTATAGGTTTTTTTTAATTAAAAAATGTCGTACAATTCTGGCAGTATTCACCAATGGCCAATCAAAAAAAAAAAAAAATAGAATATCATATATTATTAAAGAAATTCTTTTGATATATGTTACAATTATTCAAGGGGTTTTCGTTCGCGCTGATATGCGTGCCTACAACTATGAGATACAGGTCCTGCGGACGCTACGCGGCGGCGGTACGAGCAGTATCGGCGCGCCCTCGCGGCCGCAGGCGCGCGGTTTACGGCGGAAAGGTGGCGCCTGCGGGCCCAGCGCAGGCAGCGGTTCGCGGAGGGCTGACCTTGCGGACGCGACTCTGAAACGTTTGCGGTCACTGTTTCAACTGTGGAACTCTTTAAGATTTTAATCTTCTCTCTGTATACATACTCTGTCATGCTATAAGTGTTAGAAAAATACTAAATCATAGTAGGAAGCATTTTAGCAGATTGTAATATACACATTTCGCATTCCTCATACCTTATAAGCCTAGGGGTAAGCACACCAATATTAGGGGGCTATTCTTAGGTGCAGGGAGGCTGACGAAAATGCCTTCGCGAACAAAAGGCACTCAGTTGGCAACTATGTGGCACTCACTTGTGCACTATGTGGCACTCACGTGGCACTCATGGCACTCAACGGGCACTCATGGCACTCATTGGCCACTCACCTTGGCACTCTCCAGGCCCTCACTGGCACTCATAGAATACCTCATAGAACACTACATAGGATCACTAGATACTTCTTACGGTGATGGGGAACCCATCAAAGTTGAGGCATCAAAAGTTGAGGCATCAAAATGCTGAGGAATCAAAATTGTACCGTAGAATACAAAAGGGTGGGGCGAAAAATGGTTGCCGAAAAAATAGGGATGGCCTAAAATTAGGGGGCCAAAATTGACCCATGATACCAAAGGGCTGGTTCGTAGTGTTTGAACGTGTTATAAGTGTAAATGTAAGTTGCAAGATCTATGGGTGAGTGTAAGTGTCATATTGAATGGTGTATATTAAGTGTAAGTGTGTGTGTGTGTGTGTGTGTGTGTGTGTGTGTGTGTGTGTGGTGTGTGTGTGTTCGCGCGCGCTTGTGTAGGTCTCGCGTCATAAATCCACCAGGTCCATACAAAAAAAAAAAAAAAACATTACGTTCAAGTTAGAAACGAAATATGTGACGGGTGGGCCACGAGAGGGTAAAAAATTAGCTTGGGCCAAAATGACCCATGGTATATGGCAAGGTAAAAAGCCGAAATATCATGGCAAAACAAGGTAAAGACATCAAAAAAGGGCTAAGCCGCCTAAGGAAGACGAATAAATTACCGTGAGGTCAAAAATTGACCCAGAAGGACAAAAAATTACGTGGGTCAAATTGACCCATGGTATCTGTCAACTTTGGAGCAAAGGGACAGGACAAAAAGTTAAGACATCAAAATAGGGCTAAGCCGCTAATGAAAGATAAAAAATTACCGGTGGGCAAAAATGGCCCACGGGCGAAAAAAATAGGGGGCGTAAAATAGAAGGGGCAACCACGTACTACGGTTGCTTACGCAACCGTTCGGCGCAACCCTTCTTCGAAGGTTGCAAAAATTGGGTTGCCGAAAAAAATTAGGTTTGCCAAAAATTAGGTTGCCAAAAAAGGTTGCCAAAAAATTAGGGTGCCCAAAAAAAATTGGGTTACTCAAACAATTTAGTGTTCTCAAACAAGTAGAGTGCCGAAAAATAGCGTGGGCCCCAAAATTGACCCATGGAAAGACGAAGGTTTGGTCGAAAAAGGTCAAGGCCAAAAAGTTCTGGGCCCAAAAAAAGGTCAAGGGCAGTCAAAGGTCAGGCCCAAAAAGGTCAAGACCCAAAAAAGTGCAAGGTCCAAAAAAGGTCAAGGGCAGGTAAAAAATTGGGCTCAAAAAAGGTCAAAAAAGGTCAAGGTAAGGGTGGTACAAATATGAGCCGGTGTGCAAAATGGCCTCCCTACTACTTAAGGCAATAAGACTTTACTCTCAATTTTCTTCAATGTAAAAGTTTAACATTCACGCCTATAATATAGAAAATAAAGTTCTTTAAATTGGTGATATTTTTATAATTATCATTTTATATGTTATATTATATATATTTCTATAATTATATTATATTTATTATATTATATTATATTATATTATATTATATTATATTATATTATATTATATTTTATTATATATTAATATATATTATATTATATTATATTTCCATTATATTATATTTCTATTTCAGCTAATAAATTGTCTTTCTGAAAAGTTGCCAACTATTAATTTAGTCAGGTTACGAATTTCTATTTTAGATTTCTGAAAAGTTCCCCATTTTAATTTAATGAGACTAAATAATACCAAAAGGGTTAATCGCAACGATGTACAGTTTCTGAAGTGGTTGGTGATCTTGGTTACTCGCACTCCAATCAGACATTAGCATCGAAATGACTCAGGAAACCACAAATAGGTTTCAAAACTGACTTCAGAGAACCACAAACATTATCGAAACTGATTTCATAGAGCAAAAAACGGAGTATTGAAACTGGGTTCAAAGATCAACAAAATGAGTGACGAAACTGACATCAGAAAACCACAGACAGAGTATCGAGACGGACTTCAGGGAGCCACAAACAGGGTATCTAAATTGAAGTTTTAGAACCACAAATAGAGTATTAAATCTGACTTAGAGCAAAATATATAAAAATATATAAAAACAGAATATCAAAATTAACTATTGCCAGAATATCAATTATTGGCATTTGAGCTCGTCCTTAACTAGCGTATAATCCTTACCCGGGTCAGATTGATCTACCTTTATCAATGTGCTTCTATAAAGATAACGTCAATTGTATAGGTAAGGTCTCTTTTATAGGTGCTTTTAACAGTCAATGATTGGCATCTAGAGCGATTATATAGATGGAATAACCTACTACTCATTCATATATTAAACTGGCGTCAATACGGAGTCATAAGCTTCGCGTTTAAAGTGCTCATATAGAAGGGGCCTAATAGTTTTAATAAAGATTATTGTTTGCAGAAGGAAGAAATAACAAAAAAATAAATAAATAAATAAATAAATAAATAAAATAAATAAATAAATAACTTATTAATTTGAAAATATATATATAAAAATTTAATATTTTCATAAAAAAAAAATTTAAATTGTTTTTCTTTCTAAAAGCCTAATTAAATTAGTCCATCTTCATATTTCACTCGAAATACTCATATTAACCTTTTAAATGTTCAAATCATAAAAAAAAAGCAATTCAATTATTACTTTCTAAAAAAATCTTCAAAAGTACTTGAAAAGTTCCTTAACAACATTTCATAACCTTTTCAACCCTTTTGTCTCTCTCCTCTCTTCTCTCTCTCTCTCTCTCGCTCTCCTACTCCTGTTACCTGTCACCTTCCCACTCCTCCTCTCTCTCTCTTTCTCTTCTCTCTCTCTCTCTCCCCTCTCTCCTCTCTTCTCTCTCTCAAGCCCTTTCGAACTCACATGAAATGAACAAAGAGTCTTCATTAAAAACAAAATACTTAAAACTCTCTTGTGAATACTATGCTAAATCCAATTACAATTGATTATGCGAGAAATTTAAGGGCAAAGAAAACTTTCTCGAAAATTTAATTAAAATCTGTGCATTTTTTTTTTCTTTTTGATATCAAACAACTCTTGCTATATTCAACTTTTGTTGAAAATAGCGGTACTCTTTCAACTATATATATATATACTATATATATATATATATAATATATAGAAATTATATACAGTATATATACACATAATATACTTATATATATATATATATATATATATATATATAATAATATATTATATATATAATATAAATAATTTATACTATATATATAATATTATATATATATATATATAAATATATATATATATATATATATATATATATATATATATATATATATATATATATATATATATATATATATATTTAATATATATATATTATATAAATATAAATATACTATATATAGAGAGAGAAGAGAGACGATGCAGAGAGAGAGATCTAAGTGCAAAAAGAACAACGTCTTATTTTTAATTATTTTAATAAAATTCTTCTTTGAACCTTTGTAAAAAAGGAAAAAATTGCTTAAAAAAATTAGTTGATTTAAATCATTTGATTTCTTTTGTGGCAACCCTGCTCTAGAATCTAGACCTGGGGATATATAAAGCTTGTACAGGGTACTATTATTATTATTATTATTATTATTATTATTATTATTATTATTATTATTATTATTATTATTATTATTATTATTATTATTATTATTATTATTATTATATATTATTATATCTTATATTATATATTCATTCATTATTATTATATTATTATTATTATTATTATTATTATCTATTATTATTATTATTATTGATATTATTAATTATTATTATTAGTTTATTATTTTCTCTATTTTACAATTTATTTTGTCATTTTATTTTATCTAGTCAGTTAATTTTATTACTAAGAGTTTGAGAATAGTTTCCACAATAAGTGTGCTACATAAATAACTGATTTTAGATGTTCATAAATTCTACACAATTTTTTTTTTTTTTTTCTTTTAATGTTGAATTTTGAATTTTACTTGCAAACCTAATTTGTTCCACGCATTAACATCTTTCTTTAAGTTAAATCTTTAGATTTAGAAATTCTTTTTATGATGTTTTTTTTTTATAAAATTATATAGTACGAAGGCCCGCATTCTCTCTCTCTCTCTCTCTCTCTCTCTCTCTCTCTCTCTCTCTCTCTCTCTCTTCTCTCTCTCTCGCTCTCTCTTTCCTCTCTCTCTCTCTCTCTCTCTCTCTCTCTCTCTCGTTCTCTCTCTCTCTCTCTCTCTCTCTCTCTCTCTCTCTCTCTCTCTTTCTCCAAGCTGCATGCCTGCAACGTTAAATCAGTCATTTTTACAACCCACAAATATAGGAAAGAAAACTATTTCAAAGCATAATAGTTAAGAAATTAACTCAAATACACTCATGGTATTAAAAACTATATTATATATATATATATATATATATATATATTATATATATATATATAATATTATCATATATATAATATATCTAATATAATATATATATATATAATATATATTTATATATATATATATATATATAATATATATTATTATATATATATATATCATATATATATATATATACTATTATATATATATATATATATATATATATATATATATATATATATATATATATATATATATATATATATATTTATATAAATATATATAATAATAGTATATATATATATATATAATATTATATATATATATATATATATTATTAATATATATATATTAATATATATAATATATATATATATATATATAATACTATATATATATATATATAATTGTACACCATTCGGTTTATTTCGAAATATTTTCATTTACTTTTTTTTCTTCAAATGACTTTCACAATTTACTCATACATTTTCATGTCCAATTTTATATTTTCTTATCATCTTTTTATGTTTTCTTTATTCCTTTATTTTTCAGTTACTACTTTTATCTTTATTTGATAAAAGTTTTTGAACTGGGTCTGTTTCCTCAAAGATCATTTTACCACAGGACAAAAGGCACTCGAAATCGAAACCCTTCTCAAAGTAACTCTTAAAACAAAATTAAGCAAAAGCTTGAAATTTACATTTATAAGCCTTACCTTGAGAGAGAGAGAGCAGGAGGAGAGGAGAGAGAGAGAAGAGGAGAGAGAGATAGAGAGAGACGAATGTTCTATATATCACCACGTGTAAATTTAGCACTACTTCAACCTTCTCAAATCCTTAAAGCTTATAGAAGAGAAAATGCTAAGAAACAATTACTTAAACTGCATTGAAAGGAAAGAAGTTTACAAAGAGAATGACGTTGAACTGTTCAAATAGAGAATGGAAACTTGTAAAGGGATTAAGTCTATCATTTTATCAGATGGCTTTGGCATTGCAAAGCAAACCAAATTTTGTTCATAATTTCTTTATATATTTTTTTACTTTAATTTGTTATTTAGTTATTTATTACTTGCATAATTATTGCGATATTCATTATTTCTAATCTTGTATTTTTTTCATTAAATTCGCTGAACCTACCCCTACTTTTTTTTATTATATCATAAAAATTTTATATTTCTTTATAAAATGCCAATAGGACCTTTACTTCTAAAATTTTCTCAATATAAAAGGTTTATTTAAATCACGATTAATATAAGCTTAAATATAAAATTCTTGAAATTAAGTGATATTTTTAATATATTATATTATATTATATTATATTATATTATATTATATTATATTATATTATATTATATTATATTATATTATATTATATTATATTATATTATATTATATTATATTATATTATGTGCCGGTTTGAAATATTACTTACATTGGTATTATTTTCTTACGAGAATACGATATTATATTTATTTTCAATTATATGATGTAATAAGAAAGACTAAATAGAAAATAAAATGTCTAAAAAGAGTATTTTGTTTTAGAGTGCTTTGCGTTTTCTATTTCTGCTAATAAATTTTCTTTCTTAAAAGTTGCCAACTATTAATTTAGATAATTTCGAATTTTCTATTTTAGATTTCTTGAAAAGTTCATTTAAATTTAATTGACTAAAGAATACTTAAAGGGTTAATCACAACGCTGAAGTTGGTTGGGGGTTCTTGGTTTCACTCCACTCCTATTCACAGCGGAAGAACTCTCCCGCATCACAACATCCTCAACTTCATATTCTTCTGGGTCATATTTCAAGACACAATCTCATTTGAACTTGGGGTATTCCTCTCATACTTCTAATTGGGACAATGTAAACATGATTGTTTTCAATGTCTCCGAATCACAATACCTTCACATAACTTCTCTATAATCTTCATTCAACTCGAAGGCAAAAATAAGGAAACCAAACCTTTCCTCTTTCTCGGGTATTTAATTTCCCCGCTATTTCCTGAAAGGGTGATACGGTCTTTCTTCTCAAAGAGGTTACGTATTCTGACGTTCTTTATATCTTCCTCAGAGCGTCATAAATGCGAGCTCTTCATAGGGTTGTCGCTCGTTCTTGAATTAGTATGAATATTAGAACATTAGAAATAGAGACAGTAACAAGCCACATGGGCTTATCTTGACTGTCCCCAGACAAGCTAATAGAATATGTTGTACGTGTCAGGGGTGGTTTCTCTCACGTAGCAATTCTAGGAGCTTTCAGACTTCTCAACTCTTCTGCTCTTACTATCAAAAATTTTCTTCTCGGCCACAAACTGTTACATCAATCTTGTTATAATAATGTTTTAAGAAAAGATACTGTTCTGAACTCTCAGATCCTATATCTCCTCCTCCTCCATCTCTATTAAGGAGATCTTGTGAGACTTCTCTTTCCACAGAGACTCATCCTTTGTCTGTTATGCTCTCTGACAATAGACTTCACTGCTGTGCTCATTCTTATATGGTAAAGTCTGGAACGCTCTTCCTCCTTCTATTCACCCTCTACTTTAGCTTATATATATATATATATATATATATATATATATATATATATATATATATATATATATATATATATATATTACTATATATATATAATATATATATATATTATTATAAATACATCTTTGATTTTGTCCTCAAATTTGTAGAATAGGCTTCTTGGCTCTTTTTAAACCGGATGTGACAATTTATAGCGGCCCCCGTATATATATATATATATATATAATATATATTTATTATATATATATATATATATCATATAATATATATATATATATATATATATATATATATAATATTACCTATAAAATATATATATATATATATATATATATCATATATATATATATATAGTGGCGATCTAGGGGGCCAGGGGGGGCCCGAAATTTTAGACACTTAAAATTCTTTAAGTATCATATCCGTCAATTAATCTAAAGTTCAGACAGTAAATTAATTTTATTATAAGTTCGTCGCTGTCAAAAACAAAATCTCTTAAGAAATAATCTTAGTTTAAATACTAACTTGAATACCATCAGAGGAATGCAATTATTAAAATTCAGCAAGGTTTTTGAAGAACTGTGTAAGGGTAGTCTGATTCGTAAGTCCTTTAGTTATAACTAAACTTGAAGCATCAGAGAAAATGCAACACTAGAATTTCAGCAGGTTTTGTAGAATGTGGGTAAGCGTATCTGAATTTGCACGCTGAATAATTTGACAACATCGATCTACCAAAGATTACAAATTCCAAAAATAAACAGAACCCACAATTTTTCCCTAACTTCCGACCCATCAGACTTTTATACCGACATCCATTTTTTTCAACCGATTTTTGATGATTCTGAATATCAGCACTAGGAGAGACAGGTTTTTTAAAATCATTCATAAATTCACATCTTTCCCTGCAATTTGTCACAACAGAACAGATGTAAGTGCCATATGACTAAGATTAAACGAATCTTGTGTAAGCATTTCACAAGGAAGACTCCGAAAGCCCAATTGAAGACCTTAGTCAAACACGCACGCAATCACGGCCATTTATTCGACAGCTTGAATCGGCATACAACACCAGACTCCCAAACAGCAATAGACCAGACACTGAGTCTTCTTGCTTTCGCAATCCCACAATTTCCAACTATTTACACCTCTCTGCTCTCGGCAAATACTTGGCAATTTTCACCCCGTCGCCTCCTGCTCTGCAAGCTAGAAACGAAGCTTTCTCAACATTAAGACTTCTGCAAAACCTACCTTGGAGAAATAACCTCGCTCTGACGCCATGCAAAAACCTTACTGGAACTCTGCCCTCCCCTCTACACACATCCGAATCACTTCGACAATAAACAACCCACATGCTACTCCTCGGACTTTACTCCACTCTCAATGCCCTGCAATTCAAATTCTAATTAATTTAGGTAAAATGATTTTAGTAATTTATATAAATTATTCTCATTTTTTCATATATAATTTCAATATAATTTCCATATAGTAATTTTTACCAAACGCTTCATCTTTCCTTTAGAACAAAACAAAACAGCACAATTTTTGAAAAAAGACACCTTTTTGCTAAACATTAAATTTTAAACATTTTACCTTTGTTTAAAACAAAATAAATTTAATTAAAAGTAAATTATGAAATTGAGTTATTGTTCATGTGAAAAAAACGTATACTATAATAATATTATATTTATATATATATTATACTACTACATATATATATATCATATATATATACCCACTACTACTATATATATATACTACTAATATATATATAATATATACTTCCAACTCACCTCTAATACTACCTATATACTCACCCCTACTATATATATACCTCAGCAGCGTGGGCCACTCACAGCCCGCCAACATGCACCAGCGCACAGCGCAAAGCCTGCACCAATTCTCGCTCTTAGCAACTCAAAAATGCTGCCGCTTTTTGCGTTTGCGCGAACACTTCTTAAAATACAGCGCCTCTCTGCATTCTGCCTCCAACAACTTTTTTAAGCAGCCGCACCACAACCGCGCAAATTTGCGCTCTACTCTACACATAGATTTGGCGTTCTATATATGTATAACGATATTTATACTAACCTATACTAATATATATATACACCACCCCTCACCCTCACCCTATACTACTAACCACTATCACTAAACCTATATACCTATATACTACCCTACTACTAACTATACTACTATACTACCTACTATCCACTACTACTATACTCTATATACCTATCATACTACTACTAATATATCATACTATACTACTACTCATACCACTAAATACTATATCACCCTATCACTATCTACCACTACCTAATCAATCACTATAATAATACATATACATCAATCAATAATAATAATAGCATCAATCAATAATCAACAATACATCAATCAATACTAATCCCCCCAATCCAATCCCACTAATCAATAATAATAATAATAATAATAATAATAATATAATAAAATTATATTTTCCGACTCATCATTTTTATGTAAAACATAATAATTAGTGAATCCATTCATATCATCATAAAAAATGTTTTGTAGCAATGCTACACGTCATAAATATCACTCCATTTTCAAACGCAAACCAACTAAGCTGTCCGCACATGTTTCCAACTTTCGACGGTCAGTTTTTACTTTTTCGTAATTCTTGAAAGTGATGGACGTGTAAATTTGTGAATCCTGATTAATTTATATTTGTCAAAGTTTGTTACAATAATAAGTCCATTTTTATTATATGGCAAATTAATCATCGTTTAAAGTGGTGATTTTCTTTAAATTAATTAAGTCGAAGTGAATCTTAAATTGTAAATATTTTACTTAAATTTAAATTAAAACTAATGTTTAATATATGAAAGATTATATATTGCGAGTCGAGCTCCACCGCTTGAAAGTTTGGATTTATAATTATAAGTTTAATCGTGGGCAAACAATACTTCAGAATTTATTGGTAAGATCTTCATTTTATCATCTTAGTCTAAAGCTTAGACTTAAACTGAGGTCTGCCGAATATTTTGCATCTACGAATGTGAGGTATATTCAGGTAGCTGATATAATTAGGTTTAATTTTGTGTTGGCCAGTACAATTTTATTCATTATATCAGAGACCACATGGGTATATTATCACATATATTTAAAGATCTTCGTGTGCATAATAAGGTGTGTATTCAAATTAAAGGTTTAGTATTTATTCAGTTATTTATTTATTTATTAGTTATAATTACAGTAAAGAGCGCATCTCTTGATTTCGCAATAGCTTCTACCTAATGTATGCGTTAGATATATTACCTTTGGGTGGTATAAATTTCGCATATGTTAGTCAAAATCATGTAAAGGTTGTTTGTTCTGGTGACAGGACAAACAAGATTTGCATGATACAAACCCATGTTAAGAATTTGGATGTCCAACATCAATTTTTTTTTTATATATTTCAAGCGTTAAATGTGCGCTTATTATCGTGCGCATATTTCAAGCGATAAGTGTGCGCTTATTAACGTGCGTATATTTCTATTTCAAACTTACGTATACGCTTATTCCACGTATACGCCTATTTATATGCGCTTATTATTGTGCGTATATTTCAAACTTACGTATGCGCTTATTATTCCACGTATTCGCCTATTTATATGTGCGCTTATTTGGGTGCATATTTCATTTCACTTATAATTATTGTTTCGTATGCGCAGATTCATTATTTGTATGCGTTTATTATTGCGTGTGTATTTATATAATTCATTTAAGCTAAACCTGAGTACACTCGAAGTAGAATAAAAAAAAAATGTGTGCGTAAATTTCATGTTTTATAATTTTCATGTTTGCGCATATATAGTTTGCCTCGTAAGCTTAAAAAATCCAGCTTTAATTTTATTTTCAATCTTCGCATTTTTTCAAGGTCATTCTGATCACGTGATCTTGAATCTTTCATGGGCATTAGTTTAGCGACGCATGCGTACTGCATTTGTCTTTGTAAATAAATAATTAATTAAGTTTTTTATATTCAAGCTTTCAATTATTATTATTGCTAATTATATAATAATAATTTAATATAATTGCTGTTATTGTTGATATCGAATTAATTATTAATTTTGGTATTTTATAATTTTGTAAATATATATCAATAATGTCTGATGAGGTAGTTGCTAAATGTAAAGACTTGGTTGCCAAAATCGTCAGAGAACGAGCTGTCAAAAAGTCTCGTATTACTATACTTATTAAAAAATTAACCGCGTTCAAAGATGAAAATAAATTAACTAGCACACTATTTCTTAAACAAAAAGAAACTATTAACTCTTTGTTAGATGCTATAAAGGTAACAGATGATAAAATCTTAAAATTATTCGATGAATATGATATCGAAAACCTAGACAATAGTTATTTTCAAAACGAAGTTGAAGGGCAGGTTGGGTACTATTTCGATATCGAAGCGTCCCTTGACCCATTTGAAATTTTCAATCCAAATGGGGCAAAAGGTATATTAGGTTTTTTCAATCCAAATGGGGCAAACGATATTAGCAGTTTTCACGATTCAACTCATATGTTTATTGACGCTTTGAATAAGTGTAATTTCAATGAACCTAAGCCTATTTCTTTAAAGTGTATGACTTTCGAGGGTAGCGCTGATGATAGATTGCAGTTTTCACAATTTTTTAATCAGTTTCAAAATGTAATAGGCCTTAAAACGTACAGTGATGCTAATAAGTTGGCCTACCTTAATTCATATTTAAAGGTTATGCGTCGAAATTGATAGGCGATCTGCAGTATGTAGATAACAACTATCAAATAGCGTTGGAAATATTGAAAAAAGAGTTTCTAGATATAAATAGTGTTGTTAATGATATTTTTGACAAAATATTAAATGGTAATTTGGATGTTGGTTATGATGTAGAATTTGTAAATACTAAGATGTTCATCAATGATGTAAGGACTTACATCCATGAGCTTAAAAATCATGGTTATGACTTTTTGGTTCAAAATTCTGCAGGAAATAAGTTAATGAGTTATATCATGTTTAAAAACCTGCCCATTGCATTTAAAAGGGAACTTATTTATAAAATTAATAATAATTATCCTTCATTAACTGATATATTTGATAACTATAATGAAGTCATTAAAACTTTATGCTTAACATCAAAAAAGCATAAAAATGCATCGTCTGTCAAGCCCAAAATGAAGGACAGACAAAGGACAGATTACCTTAAGGTAGATGATGGTTGTCCTAAAAAGGACAAACATAGAACAGACTCTAAAAATGAAGGAAGCTTGCAGAATTTTTTCACCGGTCATAATAGTGATACTGTAAATAAAACTAGGATTAAGAATAAGAGTGACAATAATAATAATAATAATAATATAAGTCTTGTTGATGGTGATACCAAATCAAATAACATTTCCTCTGTAAATAATTACAATCTTAGCCTATGTAAGTTTTGCCAAGTGAAGGGACATAGTATGTTGAGATGTGGTAAATATATAACCTATGCAGACAGAATTAATAGGGTTAAGGAATTAAACCTTTGTATATATTGTTCGGGTTTAGGACATAAACCTAATAACTGCCTGGGTGCCAAAAATAATTTGAAATATCCTTGTTATTTTTGCAACGAACATTCTCATATTGCAGCATTGTGCCCTAAGTCTAAGCCTGCACAGAGTTCTACCATCAATAATCTCTGCCTAAATTATCATCAGAGATCGGATCAAATATATTTATTGCCTACTATGACAATAAATATAGTGAAAGGAAATAAAATAAAGGCAATAACTTGCATATTGGATACTGGTAGTATGAGGTCGTATATCTCTGGTAAACTTGCAAAAGAAATGTATGAAGATTGCCATGAGCTAAATACAATACAATATGACATTCATACTTTCATTGGATCTCAACAGAGATCTTTACAGCAAATAAACTTAGCATTAAAAATAGAACAGCAGAACGCCATTAGCATGCCTATGTTAATTGATAATAATTTAAATTTAGATTATTCTGTAAAAGGTGTAAATATAGCTGTACAGAATTTAAAACGTTTAGGGTATTCATTTGCGGATCATAACTTAAATAAAAATGAGTTAGCCTCAGATCATACTTTTGAAATTCAATGTTTGTTGGGAATTGATGTCATTCAATACTTCCCTTCACTCAAATTAATACACTGCATGAATGGTAATTGTTTCATGGTTAACAATAAATTAATTTTAATGGGAAATGTTGAAATTTTTTTATATTATAGTCAACTTTCTCAAATGTATAAACCATATCGTTTTGATAATAATGATGACAGTGTAAATGATTTTTCAAATCTTAATGACACTAAGGTGTCCAACATTTTCAGTGAAACTATGATAAACACAATTATAAACCCTATCAAATCTTACTATGATCCTTATGAACAAATTCTAACGGATTCAGATGTTGAACATGGTGTTCAAAATATGTTCTCTTTAGAATCGATAGGCATACCTTCAAATGACAAACATATAACGTCCTATGATCAAGACATGGTAAAACAATTCGTTGATAACATCATATTTAAAGATGGTAAATACCATGTGTCTCTTCCTTGGCATCAGGATAAAATTACTCAAGTACCATCCAACTACCATATTTCTTTGAGGGTATTGGATAGGGTCATTCAATCACTCAAAGCAAAAAACTTACTTAATGAATACAATGCTGTTTTTCAGCAACAACTTCAAGATGACATCCTTGAAAAGATAGAAGTCAATCCTAATCAAATTCATAACTACATATTTATACCTCATCGTGCGGTTGTCAAAACAGACATACAAGTCACAACAAAAGTCAGACCCGTTCTCAATTGTAGCTTCAAACTTAATAAACTTTCTCCCTCTTTGAATGAGGCTGCATATGAAGGAATTGATCTGATGGCCTCACTATTAAAACTTCTTTTTCTTTTCAAAAAAAAAAACTACATTCTGTTAGCAGATATAAAACAGGCGTACCTCATGATCAGATTAAAGGAGGAAATAGATAAAAACAGATTTTGTCTTTTATGGAGAGAAGGAAATCAACTTGTGGTTTACAGATACAATACCATCGTATTTGGGTACACATCATCTGCGTACATCCTCCATCAAGTACTTAAACACCATTTATCCCAATTTCCTGAAGACAAATGTACTGAAGCACTTACATCTAAGCTGTATGTTGATAATTTGGTAATGAGCTGCAACTCTTTAGAAGAATTAAAGTACCTTTACAGTTGTAGCTATGATAGACTTTTTCAAGGAGGATTTGTCTTGCGTTCATTTAATACGAACAACAAAAACATGCAACAAATCATGAAAAAAGATAATAAATATATCACTCATGATTCTGCTTATGAAAAAGTGTTAGGTTATAGGTATAATACTTCCACTGACACCATAAACATAAATCAAATAAACCTCAATCAATTTTCTAATACCAAAAGAAAGATCTTATCAGAAATTTCTAAAATTTTTGATCCATTGGGATTTGCATTGCCTATAGCCATAAGAGGTAAAATCTTAATGAAAGCCATATGGCAAGATAAACATGATTGGGATACTATACTCCCAAATCACATTTTTGATGAATGGATAAAATTATATAATGATCTGATTTCTATTCATACTATTTCTTTTCAACGTCAAGCTCTGAATGAGACACAATCTTATGCCTTGCACATATTTTGTGACAGTTCACAGCAGGCATATGGCTTTGTTGTGTATGCATGTAACAATAACACATCAGAGACTCACTTTTTATTTGCCAAATCTAAAGTCTCTCCCCTTAATGACCAACAGAACTACAGTATACCAACTTTAGAGTTTTTGGGTGTGATTTTGTCCCTTAAATGCTTGTCTTCTCTATTAGAGGCGTACAGTAATATTCACTTCACTTTTGTAAATATTATAGTGGATTCTCAAGTAATTCTGAATTGGATGTTGACAGGTATAACCAAACTAAAATCTAAATACACTAAAAATCGTATTACCGATTTCAAACAACTTCTTCAAGGTTTAAAAGACAAGTTTAAACTATCATTCTTTTTCAAGTACATTAATACTTCAGAAAACCCTGCTGACCTTATAACCAGGGGTATTACATTTAAGAAATACAAAGAACAGCTTCAATTTTGGTTGAGTGCTCCTCCCTGGTTGTGCAATGATTTGAGAAAATGGCCTGAATATCCACTACTTTCCATCTCTTCAGAATTAAAAAATTCTATGTTTGTTAATATTGGTATGATTAATGTGCAACATGCCATTATAGACATAGAAAAATATTCAAATTTCGTCAAGCTTATGAAGGTAACTTCATACTTATTCAAACCTTTCTGCATTAAATCAAAAGCAGACCCTTATCAAAGGTCATTACAGTATTGGGTTAGACAAGTGCAAGCTAATAATTTTGCAGCTGAAATAACTTTCTTGCTGGATGACAATAGGAATATACAGCAGATTCCTAATTTAATCAACAACTTAAACTTGTTCATAGATGACAATGGCATTCTAAGAAGTAAAGGTAGATTATCAAAATGCCTTATCTTTGACTACAATGTGAACAATCCCATATTGTTGTCAAAGCATCATCACTTCACAACACTTTTAATTAGCCATTGCCATCACAAAGTACAACATTTGGGAATGGGATCCACACTTAACTTTCTCCGCAATCAAGGTTTTTGGATTCCAGGAGCAAGGACAGCAGTCAGGAATGTTATACATAAATGCAAAACTTGCACTAAAATGAACATCTTTGCTTTCAAATACCCCAAATATACTGATATACCTAAAAACCATATCAATCTAGTAATCCCCTTCAAACATGTTGGAGTTGATTACACAGGACACATTTTTGTGCACAATAAAAAAGCAAACACCTCTGAAAAAATGTTCATACTTGTATTCACTTGTCTGAATATACGAGCAATACACCTTGAGCTGCTTCCAGATATGACGGTTCAGAATTTCTTACTAGCATTCCAGCGCTTTTGCAACCGCTATAATATTCCTGAATATCTATATTCAGATAATGGCAGAACATTTGTAAAAGGTGGTGACATTTTGTCAAATTCATTATCTTCGGATGAATTCACTGAAGAATTGTCCAAAAATCATATCAAACATATCAAAGTCCCTTTGTACTCAGCTTGGATTGCGAGCCTATGGGAAAGATTGATTAGATCTTTAAAATACTGCATGTATAAAGTAATTGGTCGATCCAAGCTTACATACTTTGAACTCTTGACCACACTTTCATTCATAGCAAACGCCATCAATTGCAGACCTTTGTCTTACCGTTCAGGTGTTGATATTCTTGAAGTAATCACTCCAAATTCTTTCCTCAAAATGCACAACACATCATCTTTGATTTTGAGGGATGAAAACGCAGATGTATGGGTCAGTGAAGATAACAAAGATAAGTTGGAAGTCACCCTGGAGAATCAAGAGCGTATGTTTTACGAATTTAAGCAACTTTGGTACGACACATACCTTCTTAGCCTGCGTGAGCAGAGCAGAGATTTATACCAAGTTGCTTGGGACAATAAAATCAAAGTGGGTGATGTGGTCCTGATTAGATCTCCCATCAAATCTAGGCCATTTTGGTTACTAGGCCGGGTTTTGGAAGTAATATTAGGGCACGACAACAAAATAAGATCAGTGAGACTAAAGCAAGGAAATGGCATTGTAGCTCACCACTCTATTAACAATCTATTTCCGCTGGAACTTTCACTCACCCATGACCGTCAAGCTCCTCCTAGCCTTGACACAAACTCACACAATCAAGACGAACCTGAAAATGACTCTAACTCAATCTCAGATCAATCTGCAACTAACCCTAGTGTTAGACCTAAGCGAGCTGCAGCTTTGAAATTAGATAAGTTTATCAAGGCTAATCTCGCTGATTTGTGATTGACAATTACTCCTACCATTCATCGCAATTGTGTGTTGTATATTATTATATATATACATTGTGATGAATGCTTCTTTTTTTCTCTTTTCTTTTTCTGTGAATTTGCACAATTTTTTTTTTTGGTAAATTTAAACATACTTTTCTGTAAATCTGTCAGATTGTATTTATGCTAAATACAATCTTGCTGGGGAGGTTAATAAAATTATATTTTCCGACTCATCATTTTTATGTAAAACATAATAATTAGTGAATCCATTCATATCATCATAAAAAATGTTTTGTAGCAATGCTACACGTCATAAATATCACTCCATTTTCAAACGCAAACCAACTAAGCTGTCCGCACATGTTTCCAACTTTCGACGGTCAGTTTTTACTTTTTCGTAATTCTTGAAAGTGATGGACGTGTAAATTTGTGAATCCTGATTAATTTATATTTGTCAAAGTTTGTTACAATAATAAGTCCATTTTTATTATATGGCAAATTAATCATCGTTTAAAGTGGTGATTTTCTTTAAATTAATTAAGTCGAAGTGAATCTTAAATTGTAAATATTTTACTTAAATTTAAATTAAAACTAATGTTTAATATATGAAAGATTATATATTGCGAGTCGAGCTCCACCGCTTGAAAGTTTGGATTTATAATTATAAGTTTAATCGTGGGCAAACAATACTTCAGAATTTATTGGTAAGATCTTCATTTTATCATCTTAGTCTAAAGCTTAGACTTAAACTGAGGTCTGCCGAATATTTTGCATCTACGAATGTGAGGTATATTCAGGTAGCTGATATAATTAGGTTTAATTTTGTGTTGGCCAGTACAATTTTATTCATTATATTAGAGACCACATGGGTATATTATCACATATATTTAAAGATCTTCGTGTGCATAATAAGGTGTGTATTCAAATTAAAGGTTTAGTATTTAATCATAGTTATTTATTTATAATAGTTATAATTAAGAAAGAGAGAATCTCTTGATTTCGCAATAGTTCTACCTAATGATGCCTTAGATTATTACCTTTGGTGGTAATACAATCGTCATATGTAGTCAAAATCATGTAAATCGTTGTTGTTCTGTGACAAGGACAAACAAGATTTGCATGATACAAACCCATGTTAAGAATTTGGATGTCCAACATCAAAATTTTTAATATATTTCAAGCGTTAAGTGTGCGCTTATTATTTTGCGCATATTTCAAGCGTTTAAGTTTGCGCTTATTATCGTGTGTATATTTCTATTTCAAACTTACGTATACGCTTATTCCACGTATACGCCTATTTATATGCGCTTATTATTGTGCGTATATTTCAAACTTACGTATGCGCTTATTATTCCACGTATTCGCCTATTTATATGTGCGCTTATTTGGGTGCATATTTCATTTCACTTATAATTATTGTTTCGTATGCGCAGATTCATTATTTGTATGCGTTTATTATTGCGTGTGTATTTATATAATTCATTTAAGCTAAACGTGAGTACACTCGAAGTAGAATAAAAAAAAATGTGTACGTAAATTTCATGTTTTATAATTTTCATGTTTGCGCATATATAGTTTGCCTCGTAAGCTTAAGAAATCCAGCTTTAATTTTATTTTCAATCTTCGCATTTTTTCAAGGTCATGATCACGTGATCTTGAATCTTTCATGGGCATTAGTTTAGCGACGCATGCGTACTGCATTTGTCTTTGTAAATAAATAATTAATTAAGTTTTTTATATTCAAGCTTTCAATTATTATTATTGCTAATTATATAATAATAATTTAATATAATTGCTGTTATTGTTGATATCGAATTAATTATTAATTTTGGTATTTTATAATTTTGTAAATATATATCAATAATGTCTGATGAGGCAGTTGCTAAATGTAAAGACTTGGTTGCCAAAATCGTCAGAGAAGAGCTGTAAAGTGCTCGTATTACTAATACTTATTAAAAATAACCCCGCGTTCAAGATGAAATAATAACTAGCACACTATTTATTAAACAAAAAGAAAACTATTAACTCTTTTGTTAGATCATAAAGTAACAGTGATAAAATCTTAAAATATTCGATTGAATATGATATCGAAACCTAGACAATATTATTTCAAAACGCAAAGTTAAGGGCAGTTGGGTACTATTTCGATATCGAAGCGTCCCTTGACCCATTTGAAATTTTCAATCCAAATGGGGCAAACGATATTAGCAGTTTTCACGATTCAACTCATATGTTTATTGACGCTTTGAATAAGTGTAATTTCAATGAACCTAAGCCTATTTCTTTAAAGTGTATGACTTTCGAGGGTAGCGCTGATGATAGATTGCAGTTTTCACAATTTTTTAATCAGTTTCAAAATGTAATAGGCCTTAAAACGTACAGTGATGCTAATAAGTTGGCCTACCTTAATTCATATTTAAAGGTTATGCGTCGAAATTGATAGGCGATCTGCAGTATGTAGATAACAACTATCAAATAGCGTTGGAAATATTGAAAAAAGAGTTTCTAGATATAAATAGTGTTGTTAATGATATTTTTGACAAAATATTAAATGGTAATTTGGATGTTGGTTATGATGTAGAATTTGTAAATACTAAGATGTTCATCAATGATGTAAGGACTTACATCCATGAGCTTAAAAATCATGGTTATGACTTTTTGGTTCAAAATTCTGCAGGAAATAAGTTAATGAGTTATATCATGTTTAAAAACCTGCCCATTGCATTTAAAAGGGAACTTATTTATAAAATTAATAATAATTATCCTTCATTAACTGATATATTTGATAACTATAATGAAGTCATTAAAACTTTATGCTTAACATCAAAAAAGCATAAAAATGCATCGTCTGTCAAGCCTAAAATGAAGGACAGACAAAGGACAGATTACCTTAAGATAAATGATGGTGTCCAAAAAGGACAAACATATAAAGAACAGACTCTAAGAAAGAAGAACTTGCAGATTTTTTCAAGCCGGTCATATAGTGATACTGTAAATAAAACTAGGATTAAGAATAAGAGTGACAATAATAATAATAAAATAATATAGTCCTTGTTGAGGATACAATCAATAACTTTCCTATGTAATAATTACAATCTTAGCCTATGTAAGTTTTGCCAAGTGAAGGGACATAGTATGTTGAGATGTGGTAAATATATAACCTATGCAGACAGAATTAATAGGGTTAAGGAATTAAACCTTTGTATATATTGTTCGGGTTTAGGACATAAACCTAATAACTGCCTGGGTGCCAAGAATAATTTGAAATATCCTTGTTATTTTTGCAACGAACATTCTCATATTGCAGCATTGTGCCCCAAGTCTAAGCCTGCACAGAGTTCTACCATCAATAATCTCTGCCTAAATTATCATCAGAGATCGGATCAAATATATTTATTGCCTACTATGACAATAAATATAGTGAAAGGAAATAAAATAAAGGCAATAACTTGCATATTGGATACTGGTAGTATGAGGTCGTATATCTCTGGTAAACTTGCAAAAGAAATGTTTGAAGATTGCCATGAGCTAAATACAATACAATATGACATTCATACTTTCATTGGATCTCAACAGAGATCTTTACAGCAAATAAACTTAGCATTAAAAATAGAACAGCAGAACGCCATTAGCATGCCTATGTTAATTGATAATAATTTAAATTTAGATTATTCTGTAAAAGGTGTAAATATAGCTGTACAGAATTTAAAACGTTTAGGGTATTCATTTGCGGATCATAACTTAAATAAAAATGAGTTAGCCTCAGATCATACTTTTGAAATTCAATGTTTGTTGGGAATTGATGTCATTCAATACTTTCCTTCACTCAAATTAATAACCGCACTCCGACCACTCGTAACTCCTCGTCTTCTGGTTAACAATAGTCTGAATTTCTCGGACGAATTGAACAATTTTTATATTATACGTCAACTCTCTCAATGTATAAACCAATATCGTTTCGATAATATGATAAGTGTAATGATTTTCAAAGTCTAAGACACTAAGGGTCCAACATTTCAGTGAAACTATGATACACAGCAATTATAAAACCTATCAAATCTTACTATGATCCTTATGAA
>JABUQX010014755.1:0-40000 GCA_015478945.1 Trachelipus rathkii
GAGGATATCTACTAGAGTTATATTATACTATATCTATCATTAATACAATATGATCCATATATTATATATACTATAATAAATAATATATATAGATATATATAGTATAAAAATATATTATAATGGATATATATAAATATATGAAGATGCAAAATTTTACATGCATATAATAACGACATCAGTTAGTATATATAAAATAAGATAATGAAAGAGAAATAACGGAGCACAATCGATTTGACAGAGAGTGAACATTAAACTGAGAAATATAATTAATATTATTATTTTTCCGAGATTATATTCAATTATTAAATATATTATCATATTTCACCATTTTTTCGTTTTGCCAGGATGTTCTGATTCATTATGACAAAAGTCATTAGCCTCGGTCAGACGTTCGATGTTGGCAAAGGCCTTGTGTGAAACTAAAATATCTAGCGTTTTCTTCAATATTTTTTGGCGAGCCTTTTTCTTCGAAAACGCTGAATCAACCCGATTTTACTGTGTAAATACTTGCGGGTTTGGCACCTATGATTTGTGCTCTCATCTACCATGAGAGTCTCGGAAGAGTCGAGAAATATGGCGTCTCGAGTACAAATCTCCAATAGTTCTACAAACCTAGAGCAAAGTTTTAATTAGAACTGTTTTTAATAAGAAGGGATTCAACCGTAAAAGACCAAGATTTTATAGCTAGTGATTCCTTGCACAACACTCTCTCCAACCGCTTAAACTAGTGAGTAGATAGTATCAAAAGTTGCAAAACAACAGTGTTCCATACGGGGTAATATATTTAAAGTTTGTGAGCAACATTCTGGCATCGCGAGCGTAAGGGGGAGTGAACACTTGAGATTTATTGTACGTTAATTTCAAGAGTGTTCTTAGAAGGCCCCGACACCCCACGGACAATGTTTATTGATTTGTGGTTGATAGTCATTACAGCACTATTCCAGATACTTTTTAGTTTTACAGTATCCGAAGCCGCTTCATATGCAGGAACAAAAATACTCCAAATTTCAATATATTCTGTTTTGTAGGGAGAGTATTGAGATCGCTGTGGTGATATTAATCTTAGATAAAATCTAAACATATTAATATACCCGCTAGGTTTATCGTATATATATATCTTACATATTCACTTATATCGTATATATATATATATAATATTAAAACACGTACTCAATACCCTTATACTATCTAGTTATTATATAGCTACTGGAAGGCCTCAGAATATTCACTGATATAATATACTATATTTTTGTTATTAATATGAAACTAGAGATGATAATAATAATAATAGACTCGCTTATATATATATAGTATATATATATATATAGGTGATAAATCGAACATAAATTATATATATATTATATATGGAAATTGTGAACTTTGTTAGACTGAATTTTGCGTGTCCTGCGCAAAATATGGTTCCAACAGAAACGTAGAAAGTTACAGTATTAGAATTGAAAATAATCTCGTGAGGTTATTTTCACTTATTACATTGCAAATAATGCTGTCGAAGCTCAAAATCATTCATTCTACCGAGATATAATCATATACATGGGATACTTCTAACAATAGTATCAATTATAATCTCTAGATAACAATAATATGTTCTTCAGCATACAGAGTTGAGACTTAATTATTATCCTCCAAAATTCTTATTCGATAGTAGGGTAAAAGTAAAAATGAGGTTGTATAATTTTAGACTAGAACCAGAAAAAGACAATGGAGTTAAATGTATACATCAACATATCATGAATATGATCAAAAATCAAGGGTAATTATTTGAGAAAATGAAGACGTGCTCAAAATCCAGTAAAAGGTCTTTGAGGATTTAGTTCACCAGTGGATGTGAAAATTAGCTATAATCAATCCTAGTGCATTGTATGCATAATAGCATATAATAGTGCAATATATCTTCTTCAAAATATGCGTCCATAAAGATTATGTTAGTATATATTTTTTAAGTAAATTTTATATTCCACCATAAAATTATTATTTCCATTCAGAACAGCCGATGTCTCTTTGTGTATAAAGTAAAGATTGGCTAGAATATCTCGAAACTATAAAGCCACATTGGTGTAATAATATTATATTGGTTGGTATGCGTGTATTGCGGGATTTATCTTCTACACCCAGAATAAGTTGATAACAAAATAAAATATTCCTTTCAGCTTACGTGAGAATCAATTTTATGTCATGCCAAAGTCAGTCAGTGAAAATGTAGCGACTCCAACTCCAATCTCAACACAAAGTTTAATAATCCTATTTTGATAAATTGCCTTAAACTAAAAAGTAGTTACTTACTTAGGTACATATAACCTCATCATTTGCCTCTCTTTACTTTATATATAAGGAAGAAAGAGCCTCCCTCTAAATTTCAAAAAAAATTTTAATACATAATACTATATATATAAAACAAGGATAATATTTAATACTGTTGCATAAAGTAATATTAATGATTATACTCTATGATATATTATGAGAATGTAGAAATTATATAACTATTATTTAAAAAAAAATCTAAAAAAGCTCAAATATTTTGATATATAGATATATAATATATATATATATATCTATATACTATATTTTATAAGTGATATTTAAAGTGACGAAATATATACTATAAATTATGGGTGGAGTGGCTACGGTTGAAAATTTATTCAAAAATAAAACTTTGTCATCCGTATATATATTCTGTGCATAAAGGCCTGTATAGATTATAATAGACTATAATATATTATATCCTTAGACTATTGTTCTTTACTCAATATATATTTTTTGGCATTGCTAATTTTCTCTAGAATTATATATAAAAAATCCGCTGTAAACACCTACATTGTACTTATAGTTTAAAATAGAACTATAGGTAATAAAGGTTGAATATACGAAATTCGTTTACGATGATTTTTTTTCATTTTACGATATTCTTGTAATATATATACGTGCATTATATATACTATGTATATGTATTATACTGTATTCGTACTACTATATACTAAGTATTTAGTTAACCTCGTATTTAGTATGCCGTATTTAAATATAATGTTAAACTAGTATGACACTAGTTATATTATATACCGTAAGTCTAAGTATATAACCGTAATAAAACTAGCTTCTATATACTATTTATTATAGGTTCTAGGTAAATAGTTAGTATCTACGAGTTCAGTACGTATATTATGTATTTTGTTTATGTCAATTATTAAGCAAATATATAAATAATATAGTATATTATTCGAAAATATAAAATAAATAAATCAATTCAAATTATATTTAAGTTATATAATTTTAAATAATTATATAATATCCTTAATAAGTAGGTTAAGGTATATTTAAGATTCAACTTATTAGTTAGACTGATACATATATGGATATTCTAAGAAAATACATTTTTAAAGCTTGAATTTTTTTGATTAATAAGCACAAAAGTTGTAATTTGAGAAAGAAAAACAATATATATATCAAATTTATAATTATTTTATAAATTTTATATTGTCATTATATATTTTCGATGATACAATACTTACTAAAGATAGGCTCTAAATTCAACAAAGTAAAAATTAGAGAAAAGATCTCGTAATAATAATAAATCATTAATGTAATAATAATAAATTTAATTACTAGAGCAAAAATAAGTATTGTTATATAATAATACATAATATATAATGCATAATAATAATAATAATAATAATAATAAAGATAATAAACTAAATAAAAATTATAATAATTATTATATTAAATAATTAACATAAAATAAATAAAATATGACTAATAATAGATACATAATATAAACGATGGAAGTTTTATAATTAAAATACTCTCAGTAATAATAATAATTATAAATATTAATATAATCTATCAATAATATCTTTAATTATTTTATTAATAATTATCTAAGTATTAATGCTCTATTTAGCCAAAAAGTATTTTAACAAGAAACAATTACACTCAAATTCTTTCACTATTCATAAGTCTAGAACTCTTCATAGTGAACGAATACATAGCGTTGTATCTTCGATTTATGCATTTACACGTCTCTTCGAGGATCGAGATTATTTTCCCTCAGGAGAGCATGCTCTTCAACTGGTCTCATAATATTCTTTCGTGTATTTATCGTTTTAACACCGTTCTCATCACAATAACCGATCTTAGTTATAACAAGGTATTAGTCAACAAAGTTCTTTGCTATTTGCCTCATGCGTTTTATATATATATTGTTGATTTTGTGCGCTTAATTCAGAGTGCTCATAAATGTCAAGAATTTGGTCCATAAAATTTATATTCTGCGAGTCTTTACCGAGATTGTACAGCAAGAGGCTATGGATTATCTTCTCTTATAGCAGTGCGACCAGTCTTCCTTAAAATTTTAATGAGGCGGTTTCCATTATTCATATAACTCACAAGGTCATTTATATATATATATATTATATTTTATAATAATATAATATAATATATATATATATATATATATAGACGTATATCTATTAATAATGATATAGAAAATAAAAAATTAAATGGATATACGTGATTACCGTAAATGCAATGTTCTAATATATGTATATCTTCATCAAATATTAGTTTATGTATTCAGTACTAATACATTGTTAATGAGTACAGGTACATTTTAGCTGTTACGGTATACTAATATTCCTGTATATTATATATGATATATATATTATATATATTATATATATATTATTATATATATATATATATTATATTATATTATATATTATGTATTATATATATACTAATATTATTTTTTATTATTATATATATATATATATATATATATTTATAATATTATATATATTTTATATATAATACTATATATATATATATATATATATTATATATATACGTATAATAGTATATATATTTATATTTTTATAATTTATATATATATATATATATATATATATTATTATATGTATATAATAATAAGTTATATATATAAATATAAATATTCTAATATTTTATAGGATGGTAGTAAAAATAGAATTTTTCTATAAGTAAGGTAGATATAGTTACGTAGTTACTAAAATTTAATATTTATTGGCGAAAAGCCATAATAAATGGAACTAAAAAATAGTAAGATAATATATATATAAATTATATTTATATATAAATATATTAATTAAGTTATTAATTACTCACAATATATTAACTACTACTTACGCAATAGTGTTATATGGTGAAACATCATTATAGGTATAGTATTGTTTATATCCTCTATATATTAATATATAGAAATTTAATATATAAATAATAATGCTATATATTATAGATATATTTGATAGTCTCACATAAACTGAACACCTACTACACTATAGTATATAGTATAGTATTATAGTATACTATAAAATGAGCTTATATTAGTATATATAGATGTATATATATATATATAGAATATACCTAAATAGAATACTATACCTACAAATTCATCTTAGATTATTTTTAGTTTTACGAAATATATTATCTCAAATTATTATATTATATATCAGTAAGGTGATATGTTATATATTAATATTATATATTAAATTGTATACTCTTATATACGTGTTGCGCGCATAAGTGTTTTAATTTAATATAATTTTATAAATTAATATCATAGTATTGATATAATAATAAGAGTAACCTATAGATATATCAGGTTATTGATATTAGAATAATAAGATTATACTTATATTGGTAGTAAATATTATATATATACTATACTATTACTTGTATTATATAATATTATGTATATATTAATTTTTATATCTATCGTCTTAGTTGGTTATAATAGTATTACTCAGATCATAATGGATAGTAAATATATGATTTGCTTAATAATATATATATAGCACCAGTATAATAAGTTTGGATATATTTTATGAAGTATATATCTTATTTTATTATTATTGATTTACAAAAAAAAAGTTACTAATAATATTAACCTAATATTATGTTGATGAGGAGAAGAACCAGATTAATCTCAGTCAATCGCATTCGTTAATCCCTCGAGAGAGTCGGCTTGTACTTCGTGGAAAGTCTGAATCGAGAGATCGCATCTCGAGTCAACAAATACGATATCTTGACCTATTCTTTGTATTACAATCTGAAAATCATTTGTTAGTTCGAATACTTATTAATTAGATGATTTCAAGGACGAATATTCGAATCATGCCGTATCGATTTTTAATTTCACCTTATCCTTACATTTCTAATTCATAATAAAGACATCACTGTGGAATTTGAGAGACTAAAATAATATTATTGTGAGAAATCGGCACTCATTCTACTCATGTAGGGGTTTACCAAGAGTCATAGCTGAGGCTGAAACATCGGATTTGGCAATGTTGCGTTATCACGCATGATATGTAAAATGTTTTTGAGAATTGAATTAGTATACTCAGACATACTTCGATAAGTCTGAGCACGACGTGAGAAAGGTAAATGTTTCATTGTTTAGAGCTGTTTTAAGTATGATAAATCCTAAATGAAATGATAAATCATCTATTATCTCCATTCGGTTTCTACCATTTCACGTAATATTCTCAAACACAAGAGCTATACTAACTAAAGTGATTGTGTTATCAAAATTGTTATTCTCTGAAAATTATCACAAATATTATTCCTGCTAATAATAATATTCATTCTGTGAGTAAGGGATACGCACCTTAATATGGCTGGCAGGTAATGATACACAACTGAATTTAAGGGAGGACTAAATTTTAAAAAATAATAAAACAGGATTCCAGAATTATACTCACTTGCTTTTTACACTCTTTGATACTAGTTCTCAATGATGCCATATTTTAGAGCAAAGAGACGTGAAAAAAATTATAGCCATATGCAAAAAAATCGGTAGTCATTTCAATCACGTCGCCTCAAGCTATTCCTGCAATGATAGCCTTGCACTATCACGCAGCTTTAATTTTACCACACCAGATTGAAAAATAACAAACGTAACACTAGCTCGAGTCAGCTTTTAGCTTTAGTTCAAAGGAATTTTTTGAACAAAAGACGATTCTCATCTCATAATTGCATGATCATTCCAAAACCATGCCAATAGGAAATATAGACATTAACAATCGATTAGTTTTCTTGACTAAAGATAAATCTTTGCCTAAAACTTAAAAAGGTTTGTAGAAATCTTACGCTTTATATTTTATTGTAGCCTAGCGAGGACACCGTACATCCGGCAATAAATCACGCGCAAGTTACATGAAAAGTTGATTGCAGTATTTGTTTTGGATTACACGAGTTCTCAGAAGAATAATATCAACTTATTTTAGACGGACTTCTCTACAGTATCAGCGATGGAAATAATTCCTCTAGTAAAAAATAAGATTAGCGATTACTTTACTGATAGAATGCTCGTGCATAGTAAAGACATATCCTATTTTGAATATTATCATGCATTTTAAAACTAGCGGTAATTTACCTTTTTGAAGATTGAAGTTTATAATATAGATTGTTTTTTTTTATAATCCAATAAAGTACTGTAAATAAAGATATTTTTAAGCCAATGCGCGGAATGTTGCGGAAAAGGTAACAGATCTCCTCGTCAAAGAGGAAAGAGAGATTAAATCAGTTACCAATTCATCATAAAGTATCCTAGATTACTTAAGGTACTATGCTCATTTTATTCAACAGGGATGAGTGACGACAATGAAAGTTTATAGGATTCAACCTGAAGATAATAGTTATTGTTGTGAAATCTTTTCTATATTTTTTTGACTGATCTCAATTGAATATAAAATAGAGAAATATAATTACTTTATAAAAAGACTAAAAACATTAGTAAAATTAATTAATCTCTACTAATAATGGGTTAAAACACAATCAGTAAAGTATACGCTCCCAGTACGCTGCTTATAAAGGATGGACAGTCGATGTCATTATGAAACGTGAATAATTAAAAAAATTGAGAACCGGACCGTTTACAATGTTCATCATCGGAACGGAAGGACTTTCGCTTTGTTCCACCAACGTAACGGTAGAGTTTGATTATTGCTGATATAATGTATAGTATTCCTCTTTTAGACATCATCCCTCCCTTTATTATCTGTGTTGGAAAGTGTGTGAGAAAAATCTAACCATGAGATTGTTAAGAGGATGCAATTATATGATCCTCTAAATTAAAAAAAGCGGCGTGATGCACAGCAGAATAACGAAGCGAATGAAATGTTATTTTTGGCTTATTTACAATTTAAGAGTCTGTCATTTAGTGCGTACAACGATTAATTTAATGTCTATAGTACGTTGTTGCATTTAGAGAGATCGAACTTACTTTTAGGTCATCTTATTAGATAGCGAAATATATTTATATACAAAAAAATAGGAGACGCCAAAAATTCTTACATATGATAGTAATAGTATTCCTCTAGAAGGTGACAATAATTTGTGGCGCTTATTTTCAGTGAGGTTGAAAGCTGAAGATTAATAATTGTGAAATTTAACTAATTGATTTCTTTTTAGCAATAGAAATAAAACTCACTAGTATCAGTAGCTCCCGATTGAAACGTTCATCTAAATTAATTTATTGGAAGGTTATTACTAAATTAAATTATCATCGCTACTATGGTTGGATTTCGCAAAATTAGCGATAGTATAGTATATTATATTATATATAGATATATATATATATAATATTACTTTATATATATCAGTATTTATATATATATATTTATATTAATATTACCTTCAAATAAAAATATGAGTATAGAATCATAATTTAAAAATGGCTGCTCACAAAAAAAAGTTCGACTCATTCTGTGATATAATATATAATATTTGAGTACATAAGTATTATTATTTATATTTTCAGAAAATTCGTTTAATACGGCGTGAATCGGAATCGGAATCCCGGAATCTCCGCCCACTTTATTTGACACTTGTCGATCATTCAGTGAAATCGGGAATCGGCATTTCACAGCTGAGGATAAAATTTAGACATCCGTCCCATCCAACTCAATTAATATTATAATAAGATAAATTAATCAGTACTTAACGTATATAGTTTCATCACTGAATATAAGTATTGCCGGTATATTATTATATTTATTAATTATTATATCTTTCGAGTCTGATTTTTATAGTATATATATATATATAATGTAGTTAAATTGATAAACAGTCAATTATATAGTATATCTTATATATAATAGTAAATGTTTTATGTAGTATATATTATATATATATATATATATATATATATATATATATATATATACTATCTTCTTTTGTTCAAATGGGACTATTTAATATAGATGTGTAGATAGTTGGCCAATTTGGGTAATTTTATTAATTTACGTATGTTTGGCATGTGGAATGTTTTCACATAGTATATGTTAGTTTTCGATTGTGGAATTATAGCGCCTAGCAACTCTCACTGGAGTGAGGAGGAGATATCAAAAATAGCTCTCTCATTCGGTACTCAATTGATCCTCACTCTACGTTAGGAATCCGTACCAGTCCTAATGAGATGAAGTCATTTATATTCGCAAAATCGTCCAACCCTTAATCGTATATATATAATTATTTGATATATATATTATTTATAGTATATTAATAAAATTAATAACATAAATAGTTCATAACGGATAAAGTTATGATTGAAAATAAAATCTAGTGAAAAGAATTGTATAGATAGTAACATATAGTGAAAGAAAAAATAAACAATTAATAAATTAAATTCTTCACGAATAATTAACTACTATATAAATATATATTACAATATACTTAATATATATATATAATAAATGCAGTACTAGTAGAAGAGAGTAGAAGAGAGAGAGATGAGAGAGAGATTGAGTGATAAGAGGGAAAAGAGGAAGAGGAACGAGAAGAGGAAGAGGAGAGGAGAGTATAGAGAGAGTGAAGTGAGAAGGAGAAGGATAGAGAGACAGGGATAGAGAAAATAAAAAAGTTTAAAATGCTGAAACTTAGGTAAAATATTTAATTGTGCAACAAGCACCTTTATAAGTAAATAAATTAGCGTTAAGTTTTGTATATAAGTATGAAATAGTATATAAATATATATTCATTACATAAAAAAAAATTGTTATTTATCACATTGGAATTCTTATACTTATGAAAAGGAATGATAAGAGAAATGACACCTCTGAGAAAAAGATCGAGTAGTGAATGATAGTCTATACATAATAAATTACTAATATCATTAATTAAGAAATAAATAGATTTCGGTATTGGTGAAAGTGAGCCTAACTATTTTAAGTTGATTAAATAGGTACTATATATATATTATTGATCTCTTTGGTGGCATGGGTAGATGACTTCTCTGAAATAAGAAGCAACCAACCTCATTCAGCTTCTGTAGAGGATAAGGCAATAAACTGCCTGGTATGTTTGGAAGAACACACCTTGAGCAAATGTAAATAACACAGGAAAGGAGTTTGTTTAATTCCGTCATCGTTTCTGATGGCAATTTTAGAGGATGACGGAATGATAACGAGATTCTTGTTATCCCTTATGCTGGCTATTAACCAGCCATAATTCATAATAAACTTCCAGAGCCAAATATTCTCAATTACGCAGCAAGTATATACTGGAGCTCTCACGGGCGCGACGCGTTCAGGTAGTTCCTTTTCGTCCAAAAGCGATGAATACGCCCAACTGGAAACTGGAGACCTGCACGACTATCGAGGAGTCTTTCTACTTTCCCTTTTTTTTAATTTGTATAAAATTTTGTATATAATAATATATACTACCTAAACATCTTCCCATATTTCTTGAATTTTTCTCAGAGAGATTGTTGCTATATGGCTACCCAAAGCTTTCATAGCAGGCCGCAAAAAGTGCATTAGCCATAAGAGAAGGCTGCTAATAAGCCCATAAAAAATCTATCTAAAGAGACAAAAAGAAATGGAAATAGAGGAAGGAGGAGGGAATGTTACAGCATTTACATCTAGAAAGTATTGTAAACAGTTCACCTCTGATATTACTGGAGTGCTTTACTTTACAAAGTAGTAGTGCCATCATGATAATCTTCGTTAATGAACATCGTTCGAGAGTGAATTGCTCTGAAGCTTCCCGCTTAGCTCACTTACAACAAGAGATCGACATCAACCTCCGGTGAGAAAATTCATACTTGCTGGTTCAGATACTTTGCTTCCTTAGGATAAATTGGCGTATAAACACTACCGTCTGCCGTAGGAACCTCAAAGTCCCTATAAGTCAACTTCATCCAATAAATAGCAATTCTATAACCACTTGAGGAGCCCACAAATTTTAATATAAATAATAACAATTTTTATAAAAAATATTTATTGTACTTATTTTTTTTTATATACCTCATAAAGTGTAATCTTTCCTTACAACCGATACAACACTAAGCTAGATATATTATTCTCAGTTTGATGAGTGAGAAGTAATTTATTTACAGCAGAGAGCGAATGAGGTAGATCTTAAAACACCCAAAACAAATTTTCTTTAAAATTCATATAAGAGAGAAAGCGGTACGAGCAACGATATTACTCTCTCTCTACAAATATATATATCACGCTACATAATACTAGAATAAGTAATAAGTCTGTTGCACCTTTCGTAGGGTTTTAAGTCATAAAGACTATGAACAAGATTTGTTCCTATGTTCTGTGTATGACTATGTCTCCATAAATCCTCAGGACTATCCTATTCTAATAATACATTAAATCTTAAATTATTCAACTCAACACAACACACCACAACACAGCTCTTCCAACCTCCACATCAAGATTAGAAAGGCACTTATTCTTACTTCGATTAGTAAGGCACGATTATATAAATCTAAACTTGATTTTATTCTTGCTATACTACTTATTATTATCTAGTTAGAGTTTATTTAGGTGTGACAAAGATTTTTTATAATTTATTGTGTCCTTATAAAATAAGTGCTTGCGGTGGAGAAGTATGTAAGAGTAATTTTTGAATAAGCCTATACCATAAAACAAAATAATAATTTATTTATTTCGTCTAAAAAATCTGATTTTAGTTTCGTTTTTAATATATAAGAAAATTTTGTCTATATTAAAAATAATAATGATTAATGTCAAACATAACGAAAAAGATTAATATATTAAATTTTTTTCTTCGTTGCTAAATATTTTATTCTAAAATTCTATTATAAGTAATATTATATCTATAAAAGTAATGATCATATGAATACAATAGAATATTTTATATATATAATATATTATAATTATTTTTTGTTTATAGAAATAGTAATTAAATTACATTTTCATTAACAAGCTAAATAAAAAATTTATAGATATATTATTTTGTAAATATTAAATGAATTATAATAAAAAAATATATAAAAATATAATATATTGCATACGACACCCATTTATACCTCTAATATTAGGATAACGTTACTCATCAGTATAATAACAGCACAAAACAGAAATAATTACTGACCAACCGAAAATTGTTCAGACCAATCCCATTAAAAGACTACACATAAATTAAAACCCTAATCCAATAATATATATCATTTATACGTACGTTTTGAAGTCTACTTAATTAATTGATAGTATCATTACTAATAATATATATATATATATATATATATATATTATTTATAGAACGGTCGTTTAAAAGCTTACGATATATATTAAATATTACATGTTTAATATTCCTTATAAAATTATATTAAAGTTAGAAACTATTATTATAAATTATGTAATTAATTTGCAATTAACTCTCTATATATTAAGCAACACAATTATGATAACATAATAAATTAACATATTATTGGAATTACATCGCTCTCCAAAAATAATTTATCGAAGACCTTACTGAAAAAGAATTGAAATAATTTTTTTGTATTTCTTCTAAAAATTTTATATTAAATAGTTATATATATATTATATATAATATAATATAACTTCCTTATATATATGAAATGTTTTTTCAATAGAGAGCCAAAAGAAGGAAATTACACAATGTTTCAAGAAGCCTCGACTGATTTCTTACATTATATTGATCAAATACATGATACTTCGCTCGTGTGAATTAAATATATAAAACAAGAGAGTCAATGAATACTAATATGATAATACAAAAAAAATAGCTCATGAAATATAAACTGCACTATTTATGCTCATAGGACCTCAATATGATTTGTTTTCCCAATCGCTAGAAGAATTACTCCCATGCAGTTACGTATGAATCAAATCATTATGTTAAAGTTTAAACCTGGTGTTACACCTGAGTTGAGTTACTGCCAATATTATATTTTGTCGCGTTCATTTATTTCGAGTAAGTAGAACTGAATTCTCTACTCCGACGCATCACACGTCAATCGACTGAGTGAGAATATTTTCTCTGGCATGCTTGCCACGGCTTTTCTGCACTTTGCGGCGCTGTGTGCTTTTTCAAGGTGTTGGTCCCACGTGGTAAGAGCAAAACTCAAACCTCAAGGCCTCGATTGATCCCCTATCTAGTTAAGACGTCTCAGGTATAAATTTATACGAAAACTAGTCTAACATATCGTGATTAATATTTATTGATTAGTGATATAGAGGAAAAAAACGAAAAAATAAGTATGTTACACGGATAGTATAAAAGTTATGAGAATTAAATTATTAGTATAGTATATTATTAGATAAAAGATATTAAATACTTAAAATATACAGGTAAATAAATATAATATATAAAACACATAATAATATTAATGATATATATGATATATAGTGGAATCGACCCGTCTATATATTATAAAATATCAAATTGCTTTAATAATATATATATATACAGATAGCGTGTGAGTTATTAACAGTAAATAATTTAGCATATAGAAGAAGACGAAATTGTATCCATGCTAACTCACCTATTCACTCTTGTTTAACTAAGATTAGATAATTCGAAAGGGGAAATAGCGGCAAAACGATTTTGCAGAATTATCTGACATAATATAAAAATTTATGTCCGAAAGTTTTTTGAAATTTATTAAAAGGCGACTAAATATAATAACATATTTTCACACATTTTTTCCTTTTCGGTTCATCTTCCACCTGTTATAACTTCTTTACGTATCTCTTCAACGTCTGGACGTTACTTTTCAGTCACTCTCTCAGATAATAGGAATCTTTACGATTTCTTAGAGAGCGTTTACGTGTCTAAATATATTTCCTATCTAACCTGAGAAGTTAAGAGTATTTGTGAGATACAACACAGTACGACAGAGGATTATAGCAGAGACCTTATCAACAGTCAACGCTTTAACTAGTGCAATATTATAATAGATTGCAACAAAATCCTTGCCCAGGAAAATAATTGTGTAAATTATAATGAAACATTTCAATTTTCCAATAATATTTATTCTGTAGGGAGAGTTTTATATGCGTTGCGATGTATTAGAGCACGCCAAATGAATTTTATAATATCTTTTAAACATATAATCATTTATTAATTACTTAATATATATATAGGTATATATTATTATATATAATATATATAGTATATATATAATTAATAATATATATATTAATATATATATATATTATATACTATATTATATATTATATATTTAGTACTATACTTATATATATAATATATGAATTTGATAACTTGTTAGATTGAATTTACTGAGAAATTCCAATAAATAAGCTAGATTCAACCTGTTCGAGATGAAAATGTGAGGTCTATTCACATATAATTTGAGCATAAATATCTCGAAGCTAAAATCTTATCCTGATTGAATAATTTATTATTACTCTTATTACAAGTTATCAGTTTAAGTAATGCTCTTAATAAGTTATATACAGTGAGGTAACATAACTACCGAATTTTATTTCGATAGTAGGTAAAGTAAAAATTGAGTGTGTATAATTTTAGACTAGACCCAGAAAGAAAATGAGGTAATATGTATACAATGCACAATCATGAATTATTATCAACAAAAGAGTGATCAAATAATTTGAGAAAATGAAAACTTACTCCAAATAATCATTAAAAGGTCCTTGATTTTAGTTTACATGGATTAGGAAATAGCTAAAATAAATCTAATTGCATGTACTGTATACAGTAAGTGAATAAAATTTCAATATAGGTCACCTTAAAGGTAATAGTAGTGGAAATTACATATTTTCCTTCCAAGATGTATCAAATTTGAATTAAATAATGCTAGAACGAAACAAACTGGTATGTATATATAATTGGATTGTATGGCGTGGTAGAGGTTTTTTTCACTAGATATTTGTAAAATAATAAATCTTCGATTATAGTTAATAGTTTCATGATAATAACACAGGTAGTTTAATTAGGGAGATAAACAGATCTAGCTTTTCGTAGGTAAAATATCCAATGGCGAGGCAAATAAATGCCTATTTATAAGCGGGTTTAAATAAAAATATTATATATTATAAATATGGTATTATAAATATTTGTAAATACATTAGTGTATATTAAATATTCTAATATCTTATCTAAATACAAAAAAATATTTACTTTACTGTATTAAATACTATATTTGCTATTGAAAACCTTTATAATAATTTAAATATCAATATAGTATTTTTTATATATATATATGTATATTATATATATATTATATAATATATATATATATATATATATATACTACTATATTATATATAACTATATATAGCATTACTTATATATGATTATAATACTATTATAGTTAGATACAAACTATATATTAATATATAAATATATATATATATAATTATAGTAAATATATATATTATATATATATATATAAATATTATAATATAATAATAATATATTAATATATAATATATTGATATTATATATGTATTTTTATACTAATATGGTAATTTTATAAGGTATTTATATGATATTTTAATAAATAGTATTTTTTAATAATTTAAATATTTAACTGCTCTGTATAAAACATGATATCTAACTTTATAAATACTATATCAAGTGAGAATAGTATAATGACGTATCGTTAATTTATTTTTTTAATTTTAGTCCGGACTTAAATAGCAACTTTTCTATGAATAATAAATAATTTTTATAAGATTAGATACCCTACGGTAACACAATTACATTATAAAAAAATTAACTGACACGACCCCCTAATTTTATCCAGATAAGGTCTGTTGTTAAGCTAATTTTTGACTAATACAACTTTAAAAATTAATATTTAGAGTAAATATATAAATATTAAATAGGTTACCCTCCTTAACGGTTTACACTCGGTGAGCACGATAAATAAAGGACCACAATTTTTCTCAATCAGCTTTTCTCAAAGAAACATAGTCTATGCAAAATATTAATATTTGTGTTCCTTAAGCGAGTTTTTTCCGAGAGAAAACCAAAAAAAAATAATAATTACGGAATTCTAAGTCTTTATATAAGAATTAGCTAATATAATAAGTTAATATTGCACTATATAATTGTAGAATCATTTAGTTTTTATTCATTTGACTTTATTATCTTAATGATTTATCTTTATAAATTTCTTAATTATATTAGGCTATGATTACTCTCTTACTCATATATTTATAAAGAATATAATTAAATAATTTTTTTATTATAGTTATTATAGTTGTCGTTATAATTTTAATCTACGATTAAAAAAAAAAAATTTAATTATAGGCTTAAATTAAATTATAAAAGTTACGAAATATATAATTGCACTAGACGCTCACATATTTACCATCGGGAAACGTCCTTACAGTTACATATTAAGTGACGTTATAACGTGTTAAAATGACCTAATAATGTTAATAAATTGAATCAATACGAGTTTTGGAATACATTCCTTACGTTACTATATATTAGAACGGTCTGTTATAAGCTAAGTTATAATAATAGTTCTCAATAGTGGACGTTTTTCATCGGAACCTGATTTATTAAACTTCAAAAAAACGAATACATAATGAATTCAAAATCGCTCTCCAAAAGGTCGACCTCTGAGGTGATACATTATTAAAGAGTTATTTTTATATATCAGATTCTTAACTTTATACATATACTCAGAACTTATAAATCGGCTAATTACTCAGCTAATAAATATAACGTATCTACTAAATATAAATCAAATCTGAAATAATAATACTATAAATAACGAATAACACTAATATAGATCGAGAAATAATTACTATAACAAAATTAAATAATAGCCGATAATAATATAAAAAATAATATAATAAATATTGATTCGAGTATATACAAGAGAGATACGATATATATTAATTATAATAGTAATAATGAATAAATATAAATCCTTTTCTTGAAAACAATATCAATAAGTAATAGGGATACTAAATAATAAATATTTTCAATCTATTATTATTATTAATTTCTGACAAATCTTTGAAAGAAACTAATAGCGTCCTTCCTTCATGTGTTCTAGTCCTCCAGATATTTCAGTGATTAATTTAGTGTTCACTCGCACGGCGTTAACACGCTGATATGTCCGAAACGTTAGAATGTATATATCCCTCATTCGGCTCCTATCGCGTACATTCTATACTCCCGGTATACTCTTAAGGTATAACAGTATTGTACGCAACAGATATTCTTAGCTAAACAGGATTAACTCGTCGCGTACTATTCGATATTTTATGGATAAAAACATAAAGTTTCACCGCGTAGATGACATATGAGTCGAAGTAGAATTAATATATCTGTAGTACGATAACTCAGAGCTAGAGATTATATGAACAAAAATAAAGAGAACAACTTATTCCAAGCTAATTTTGAATATTTTATCAATGAGTCTTCTGATTAATATCCCCTATATCTATTTTAGCCTCAATATTAACCATAATCTTGAAGCGTAAAGAAATCTTTAAGGTTCCCCGACTTACTATTCAGATATTATGATTAAGTCGGTGAGGCACAGAAGACAACACACACGTCCTACTAATCCCCCCGATCAATTCTTTAAAAAGCCTGTCTTTTTATTATTTTTACGTTTGCTTTAAATTTTGTAGGCAGAAAAAAACTATTTATCATTTTACCTTATAGATTTAATAATATATTAAATACAACATATATATATACTTAAATAGTAATATTAATTATTATGTATAACATAAAATAAATTTATTACTATATATATACATATACGTATATATATATATTACTATACTATATTATATAATATACTAGACTACTATATATATATAATATATATGATATTATAATATATATATATATATATATATATATTATATATATATATATTAATAAATATATAATATATATATAATATATATATTATATATTAGATATTAATATAGTCAATATATTATATTATATTGATATATTATTTTCTTATTTATGCCCCCTTGTCTCCTGTCCATGTTATATACTCTAGGTGAAATAAATTATTGGTACTCTTTAATTATATTCTCAAATAGATGTAAATATTATTAGTTAGACAATTATTAAGTAACTATTATAAGACATTAAGTGAAATATAGAGACTAATATAGTGATAGCCACATAGGGTCACTATATCTGATAGACTTATGTATTATCACCTAGTCAACCGAACCTAAAACATGCTCATGCACAATTTCCACACAGCAACCCTAGGGCTTGTCAATTAATAACTATATTCTTACTAACTTTCTCATAGTAAAACTACTCGCCTCCATAAAATAATCATAATGAGTATATATATATAGAAAATATATTGAATCACGCCAACCATCCCACTGCGATTAATATTAATATTACTTAAGTTTAATGGTCTACCAATATGCCATGATATAATTCATATAACATTTATATAGTAATACTAACTTATATAAATCTATAAAATACTATATATATATTGTGAGCTCGTCCCATAAAATTCTAGTTTTCTATGAATAAACTAATTTACTCTTAGAGAACCTGGTTCATACATAAACAAAAAAATCAATATACCTATTAAACACTACGCAATCTATCCACCTTGTAATCTATACATACTTAGCGATACAACTGACATGCCGTGAGTAGTATTTTTCACGCCTATATATTTTAACATATAACACAGTGTACGGCATAAGACCTATTACTCATTATTTAATACAAGGGATACCGTCCTACCTTTCTCTATCTCTGGAGAGGTGCATCTGAATTAATTTAGCGTCCTCCAGCGTGCCTCCCCTGTCCTATACTTCTTATCGGATATGTGCAAAATAAAATGTTTATTGGTTCTCTCTCGTTACGACGAGTTGTTATCTCCGATGTAGATACCGAATCATTAAGAATAAAAAAAACACCACTCATTAAGAAGCGACCTTCACAAGAAAACATTCATAAAAAATCCTTCCAGCCTCTCACTTCAAGCTCTTACCCTCAAACCCCAGAAATAACATCTTATTTAGCGGACTCTAATATTTCTATGTAATTACTGCCTCATTACTACATAAATTAATACAATTTCTATTATTTCTATTATTTTATATAGAGAAGTGTCTCACTTTTATATCTATCCTGTTCCCTATACATATATCTCTTACTTTATTGAAACTATACTCATTAGAAATTTAAACAGTTTTATCAACCATTACATTAGTTAAGCTTTGTTAAACAACTGATTTATAGTATGATCTAAATTATTTTATTAATTTTTATTTTTTATGCAGTCAAGGTATATGATCTCTATAAAAGATGGGAATTTCAAAACATTAAGAACTGATATTGGAGTTATTCATTAAAAACCACATAGGCCGGTAAACTAAATTAAAATTATAAAAAATAAAAAATATTGCACGACACCCATTTACCTCGGAAACGTTCGCTCTTCTGGATATCACACCAAAATCATTGTATCGTGTCCTCGATAAAATCCCAATATAAATTATACTGTCTAACATGGTTTAATAAGCTTGTTTTGAGTAAGTACGCATTAACTTAGACTAAGATAAGAACCTCTTTTAAAGTGATCGTAATCCATTAGAGTCAGATCTCATATTCTGTCGACGATCTCTCATCAGAGGAAGCCGTTATCAAAGTATCATCTTCAAAAAATACGTTTATCACCTCTCCTAATATTTCACATAAAATCGCTGGCCCAAAATGTCGATCATTTTCCATAGTCCATACGAAATATGTAAAATATATCCTCTTTTCTTTTCAAAGTTCTTAAGTTGGTCATACCTTCGATCTTATCAACGGATAACAGATAAATATAACAGTGCGACGGATAGATAATAGATGAGGATAGTTCACCTACGCCAGCACTGACCCTTTGCTTAACGATAGTTCATCCTAGAACCAATCTAACTTCGCTCAAGTGATCGTCTCCTCAGTGTGCATGATTACCATTTGATATGTTTTTACAGCGTAATCGTCAGAATCGTTTCTATTTATTCGCAAATACACTCGAGTGACTCTTTCTGCCGGCGTAGGAGGAAACACCGTGCCTCGATTAGAATCCCTCGCGAGGATCGTCTCGGTAATTACGTAAGCTTGTCACTATTCGTACTCTTTTGAACGGACACAACAAACGAAAAGTCACGGTAATTTAAAAACTCTATGATGAAAATTAGCAGAAAATATTATGGGACAACATAAGGAAAATATGAGAACAATTAATTGATTATTGTGAATACCCTGCAAGTGACCATAATTCTTTAATTATTAATATCGATCCGCTGTAGAAGAAATCGTGTTGAGAAAAGAGTCCTCCACTCACCTTAAACAGGCTCTCTCTCCTGGATCGGGGGAACAAGATAGTCAAACAGTAATTTATATTGTGATACTTCTATCAGTGCGAAGAGATGTGCAAACATATCATGTGTTAATCGTTTTCTAAGTGCCGTAGTGTTTTTGTTCCGATAGTAGTTAGCTATTCCATTAAATTTCTAAAAAGTTTGCTGAGCATTACCTACCCTTTCTGAAACCCTTTCTGTAAATAAAAACTACATAATATTATACCTTGTTATATCTTTTCTAATATTTTCTATCTATATGACCTTTTAGGTATATCTTTTTCTATAGTAATAACCTACAACTAAGAAATGTTATAAAAGCTAACTTGGCCATATAATTCTCACCAAAATCTTTACCTTGAACTATACGCTTTTCTATATATGTATAATATAGGCTACATAACATATATGATCATGTGTTTTCCAGTCATCTGTTAAAATCACCAGTTAGGTTTATGATGGGAACAGTCTCTTTATGCTCCTTTGAATATATATAATAGTATAGTATATTATATAATTTACTAACCCTCTTTTACGTATAATTATTCTACCTATATTATCACATCAGGCCCTGAGTCAGCTTTACCCTGATCTAAATATGCTAATATAAAGTTTAATATATTTACGACAAATTCAAAATTGTGTTACGACTAATATTTGACATCACTTACGGAGCCTAATTGTCACAAGTTTAGTTGAGATTTCTAAATCTTTCTCTACTAATACACTATTGTGACCTATTAATACAAATATTCTCTTAATAATGTTGGACCCAACTCCTTAATTCTGTAAACTCTCAACTAAATTTTCATCAATTTAAATTATGTAAAAATATAATTTTTAATTATATATTTCTTAGTGTTTAATTTTTTATAAAAGCTAAATAAAAAATTTTATCTAATCAGATTTACTCGTTCATATATAATTCTCTCCTGGCTCTCACAACTAATACCTCTCTCCCTTGTCTTCTCTGACATGTTAATATTACGTAACTCTTTATGATGCCTAGAACTATACATACATACAACTCCTTTATACTACTCACATGAGACAGTAACTCTTCGTACACCCCTCCATTAATCTCGCCTACAATAATGATAGTCTTTTTGCTAGTACTCTTACTCTTGTCTCTGTTTTACGACTCTATTAAAACATTAACAGCTAAAGAAGAAAAAAATATTGAAAGGTGCCTACTCACGTGTTCACTCCGGCGACGAGGAATTCCAACCAATAAACTTCGTACTGCGTGTACATTTCGGCTATGCATTCCTTGGGTGCAATAAACCATTAATATTTAGCTCTATTGAATATATCCGGAAAGATATTAGGAAATCCATGAAAACAAATAAATATTTACGAGTGTACATTCTCAGATCTGTTAAAAGAATGAAATGTCACTATATAAATCAATGATACTATTACACATATTGGGATATTTATTTTTTCTTCGTTTAGGAAAGCAATTGAAATCATGTTTATAAAAAATAATTTAATGCTCATTGCATTTCTATACGTTAGTAATATTTATTGATAATTAATTTTTTATTTTTATTTATATGAGTTTTTAGTCTCCTTAAATTTTTACTCAATTATTCTACGATAATAAGATAATATTTTTATTTAGAAAAAACTAAATTAATAAAATTAAAATAATATATATAATAAAAAAGATTATAAATATATAGTCACGTTACGTATCACCGAACATTTACCTCGAGGCACAAACTGATGACCTCTTATGGACAGTTAAAACCCCATGGCCTGATTCAGGACTGCCCAAGCAATCCCTCACTACCCAAATTGCTACATAATGTGCAAAATCACAACCGCATTCTCGTTTAACAAATATGTGCGGCAAAAACTAAAATCACATCGACATCTACTACGTTCAAAAACTATATGATATTACTAAAACATTTATTTACGAACTACATCCACATGCATTTAGTGAACGTACTGTATAAGTGACGCTACAAATGCTAAACTATAACCTCAATACACGCTAAACTAAAACCGTCGCCATGTTGGCTTTCTATCGGCAAACCTGTTATTTTATTATATATCTCATACACCAGAGCGCATCCATAACTCGAATCTATCGATATACATATACGTCGCCTCATCCCAGAGTCCACAACGTTCAGAAACTGAAGAATTTAGTGGCGTGCTTTACACGACTTGTCAGTAGTGAAATGTCAAATATCTCTCTCAAAGATGGCATGCTTTTATACTTTCTTACTTATAATTTAACATCTCTCTATGCGCGCCTACTCTAGGTCACACTCAATACTCCACTGTTCGTACTATGATAATAAATTTTATAGTGATACTTCATACGTGGACTGTCAACTGATAAGTGTAAATCTATCTCCTGGATATGTCATGTCCTCCTCTGAGACACGAGTCTGCCTTTTTCAATCGACACTTCTCCATTTCAACCTGACGGTGTCGTGCTTACTCTCTAATATCGAGGTAAATTCAGAATCGATAACGTCTATGCTTATATTACTATGCTAGCTATCTGCTCTAAGAAATAGCTAATCTCTATTTCTCATCTTGCCATTAGAGAGAACGGCCCATCGATTTTAGTTACTCTCAACTGAAGGATCTACATCTTTCGCGCGTCACCGTTACCTAGAAATCTGTCATAACACTTTAATCATCTGTATTTTTCCTTTGCTGTCGTTAGTTAAGAAGAAAACGAGACAGATCTATATAGTGACCCTAATTGTATGAATAAAATCTAAGATAGTTAGAATTACAACCTGCCATACTTTAGATTTTAACTATTACATATAAACAATTAATGATATTATGACCCTCAATGAAGTGGGAGATATCTCTTATACTATATAGAGATCATCAATCGAACGATCATAAACAACTCCTATATTCAAGTTCCGCAGCGTGTATCTCTTCGATCTGTGTGGCTTAGCCATAACACTTAAGTGATAAAACCTTTACATCTACTTCTCGTTACTGAATGTATAGCAATATCAAATATTATATCTCAGTTCTTGCTTACCGCTAGAATTTTTTTTTATTCAAGGGAGTCAAATTTTTATATACTTCTCTATTATGTAATCATTCTCTATTCCTATAAATGAGGTGTCACATCATTTAGTATCATCTGCATAATAATCATTTATAATACCTATTGTATTTAAGTATTATCTAATTTAATTCCTAATTTATATTAATTAATGTAGAACCAATAGTGAGCCTCACAGCACTAAGCCCTGTGGGTAACACCACTCTCCATTAATGATCCTCCTCCGTATAGTGTGCTGTGCCGAATGTTACATACATCATTTATTTCATATTATTCGTCAACACTTTTCTTTGACTTACCATACCATTATTCATTTCTCCTCACCCATTTTCATATTTTTATTCTTTTGAATTTGTAATGCGATTATTGTGGGTATATAAAGTCATTATTAGTAATGTCTTAAATATTGATGATGTTTTATTCTTTTCCTGAGCTCCTCGGTGTATAATGGCATATGTCAAGTTAGATGTATATTATTCAATATATAGATAATTTTCTAAGAAGTTTGTCTGACATGACTACTACCTTTTATACTGAAACCATGCCTGAGGATCATACATAATACCTTAGTTATATCTTTCTAAATTATTTATCTCTATATTGTACCTTCAGTATAACCATTTTCCTCAAGATAACTACTTAATACCTCACATGAATGTTAAGCTATAAACTAGTCCTCTATATAATTTCCCATATCTTATACTCATTTAACTACCTTTCTTAAAATAGTAAAACATTGTCACTTGTATTCCAGTATTACTGGTACCTCACCAAATGTTATATAGACTCGCTTAATAAATTCAAATTACAGTGCACTTTGCTGCTGTACTACCCTCTCATTCATGAAATTCTACCCATATATAATACTACATGCAGGTCACTGTCAGCTATTTATCTTAGTGTATATCAATCATATCATAATAAACGATTTAATATTACTATACTCGACAAATTCAATTCTGTAAGTTCTTATTATGTACTGCATAATATAAAGATAATACTATTAAAAAAAATAAAACTTAATTATCTATATATCTTTTCTCATTTTAGATTAATAGAAGCAAAAATGAAAGCATTATTGTAAAATAGTATGTAACTACAACGTTCACTTATCATGAAACTCACTAATATATCATATCTCATAATTTATATATTGGATAATTGTCCTATATTTATCATTATCTAATTTTAAATTTTTATAAAGCTTTTAAATTGTTATTGTATATATATATTATTTAGTTATAGATATATATATATATATATATATATTACTTATCTAGGTTCTTATTTTACTATTATCCTTGCTAAATTAATTTGTACCTCTCTCTTTGCCTTTATCTTTATTGAACTGGTTATAGTTCTCTATTTTATATTTATTACTATAATTTTCTAAATCATCTTTCCTCTATATAATGCTACGGCTGAAAAGCATTTAAAACATCTATGTCACGTACTTATATATATCATATATAATTTTCTCTATCTACTCTAATATCTCACATCAAATAGAGTTTTCTCACTTACGCCCTCACCTAATAGTTTATCTTAAAACATATCGACTGATTATTCAATTATATAAATAATTTAGTGTTTAATAATAAAATTAGTTTACCACTTATTAAATAACAGTTTTTAGTCTTTTATATAACTTCTTAAATCTTTTACAGTTACAGAAAATAACAGTTCCGAATATGTTTTGTAAAATATTAAATATCGAAGGAAACTGGAATATATATATAATAATTATATATTATATATATATATATAATTATATATATATATATATTATATATATATATATATATATATATAAATATATATATATATATATATATATTATATACTATCTATATATATATATATATAATATATAAAATGATAATATATTAATATTTTTTAAGTTTGGGGTTTTTGGTTTGGGGGGGGGTTTGTGGCTGTGGTGTGCTGTGTGTGGTGTGGTGTGATCCTGCATCGAAACAAACTGCACCCAAAATGTTCTTCTCGCATCACAGCTGAGAAGATACACTAAAAGAGCGTACATGCGTCTTCTAAACAACAAAATCCTAGATATTTATTTGTTTTAAACTAGTTCAAAACATAAACGAAAGTCTTCGGAGGTGATTTTGCTTGATAAGATTTATGAAACATCTTCAACTATGATAAAAGATGAAGTTTCCCTCGTAATCAACCTCCCATAAATCTATCTTTCTGAAGAGAGAACTTGAGCTTGCTGTTGCTTTATTGAATTTTATTTCGATTTCAAAGATTATTCAGGGTTAGTGACTCATAATCAAATAGTATAGATTATTATCTAAATATATATATATATATATATAACTATAATATATATTATATATATATATAGTAATATAGTATATAGTATAAATTAATATATAGTATTACTATATATATATATATATATAATTATAATATATATATATATTATATAGTAAATATATAATATATAATATATATATATATATTATATTATATATATAATATAATAATTATATATATATAATATATTATATATATATATATATATATAACTATATAGTATATAAATATATAATATATATTAAATATATATATATATATTATATATAAAATATAATTAACTTGGTCAGCAATTCATTGACTATAACTTCAAGATGGACATTCTTCTCTCCTCATGCTCAGCTTGTCAAGTAATTCACTAGTAACACATTTTTGCTTTGGGCACAACTGTACATTTTATATTTCTTATAATATCCTAAGAAGGGTTGAAAAATGGCTAGATATTTCCCAAACTTTGATTTTTATATCCAGATAGTGATATCTTTACACAATTTACCAATTCAGTATAAAAAAATTGTGAGCTAATAACTGTCGGCACGTATATAGCCTCCACGTTCGTGCTCGGGGGGTTACACAAAGTAGAAAAAAAACGACATGTAACCAAGTATTTAGCATTTATTTCATTATTAGCTTTATACATGTACAGAGGACTTCAAAATTAATCTAGGAAAAAATTTTCTGGGATTTTACAACTAGTAGCTGTAAAGTTCTTTTCACAAATCAACCCCAAGAATATAGTCTCCAATCAGTTTCGTTATGTGATTCTCTTTGTAGCGGCGTTCAACGAGTCCGCAATATCCGTGGCGAGAATCAATGCGCCATGCTCCTCTGAGTACGCTCCATTGTTCTCCCTAAATTTAGCAAGTTCAGCATCGAGCATATAGACTTTGAGGGGCATCCAGCAGCCCATTTTGCCGTAAGTTCCTGACCCCAAGTCTCAAACAAGTTTCTTCATACTGTTTCGGGCGCTGTGAATTGCTGCCAGGAAAACCACAACGCACTGGAAACAAAGCTGTTCCAAGCCGCTTTTTCTGTCCTAGTCAGCTGTCTTTTGGCTTCCCTGCACTTTATGATCTTTTTATTTGGGTGGTCCGATAAGAAGCACCGCTTTGGCCTTGCCTCAGACTGCTTAGAGACAAAAAGCCTTGCAGGGAGAGCTGATAGGCTGAAGACTGTCCTTATCTAGAGTCTGTGAACAAACGGGTCCTCATGAGGCCTATTGTTACTATGTGTAGTGGAGGAAACAATATTCTGGTGGCTTCAACCAGAAGGCTTACCCATTCTTGGACCATTGTTCTGCCCTACAGCTAAACTCAGTCCCGTCCGCTGTGGCAATGCCGCCCTTGTCAGTGTTCTGCGGGAGTGCCTGCTCGTCCAGAGACAAAGCGTAACCGTGAAACTTGGTGAGTGCCACCTTGGAGACCCATCAGGAAGACACATTTGATATCTCCTCTCCGATCGAACGTTCTAATTTGTGTTCTTGTCATATTTCAAAGCACTTGCAATGAGCTTTCACGCGCTGTGGTTCCTCTTGAGCTGCACGATGCACGCGATGACAACCAAGGAAGCAGATGGAACATTTTCCCGTTATGAAGTGAGCACTAGATTGAGACTCTTCGATGAGCTATCAATTAAGAGGCGTCAGTTCGCAGGGGTTACAGCAATTCAGTCGCTTCAGACAAAACCTGTCACTACCTTGTGGCAAAAGCAAAGCCGAAATAAATCGGTGAAAAGAGTTAAAATATCTGAGCTGGCCAAGTCTGACTGGCAACATTAAACACTAACATAACAAATTTCCACACTGCATTTTGCTACTATTTGCTTGGACCGGAGTCCACAAAACCAGAAAAGCATATGCTGAGTAGCGGTCAGTTGCTCGTCTCCAAATTGTGGGATTTCATGCTCTATTTCCCCCCTTTACCAACCTCGACTAGAAAAAATATATACAATTTAAATTACTCTTTCACTATAGATAGATAGAATAAATATATGACATGAAATTCGAGGCTTTCGCCTGATGACTGTTTTACTACCAAAGTCAGACTGCAGAACAAGATACGAATGGTATTAAGTATATATATAAACTACTATGATATATATATATGTCAGTTTTAACTGTACCTAATAGTCAGTCAGAACAATCGAATGGTAACCATTCATAAATGCATCATCAAATCTCATAAAGTATAGTATAGTCTAGTACATATGTTGACGTACGGCATCGAGGTAGACTAGATAGGTTAATAAATGTCTAGTATAGAATAAATTATATATAGATCGTACGTATATGACCAGAGTCGCAGATAGGATCATAAAGCTCTGTTTAGCAGAGTTCTGCCAACGTGTATGAAGAATGAAGTATGCCCGTTTGCGACTGTGATAAAGCAGCTCGCCATTAGTGGATCCCCGACTAAGGAGGCCAAACATAGTCTTAATAGGAACTCAAAACATTTGATCAGATGTATTCACCAGGGTAACTTTTTTTTGCTCTGTGTCTTCTCATAAAATTCAACGCCCAACAAATACAAAATGCGTATGCCTGAGATTTTGCCAACCTCCTGATGCATCCTTGCTGAAATGCAACCTATCAAAGAACATAGTATCTCCACTTTAACACTACAGGAAGACTGTGAGCTAATCAACGAAGAATATTGATAATCCTTGACGCACGATTCTCTGTATTTAATTTCGCAATCGTAAGTTACCAGAGTCAGAAATAAAGATATTCGGGTAATTGTAAAAAAATATCAAATTTTCTCTTGAAATGCAAATAGATGCAAGTTAAAAACATCGAAAGTCAAGGCTAACGACAAGTCAAAATCTTTGAAGGGAAATATGTATTTTTTCTTGCTTCTTACACAGAGAGACTTTAGAAATAATGCTTTCAAAAGCAAATAAACAAAAAGAAACTCTTGTTTTGTTCAAAACGTAATATTCGCGCCGACATAATGCGAAGACAATCCAGCAGCAATCGTACAGGCATTGTGCATGGTTCTCGTTACGACTCATTGACGTAGTAAATTTTCCAAGGAGCCCTTTTGGAAAATATTTCACTAGGTGTAGCTATTCGATCAGACGTTCATAATGACATCATCAGGCAAGTGCTGTCCTGAGTAATGATAGATCATTGCTGGCAATTATTGTTTTATAATTTGCCTCATGCGTATGGTCAAGTACCATCTGGTGTCATATTGACCTCATAGTCCCACAGTGCTGGCTCTAGAGGACAGATTTGGGGGTTGCAAATAAGAGCAATAATAAAAATAACAACAATACAAAAAATTTTCAACGGCTGTGAAAGCATTTACGTCAGATAAGCGATGGAGTGGATATGTCTAGCGTCGGTCAAAGTCTTGAGGTCTAGCAGTAGATTTCATGTGTTGTGTCCAGAGTCGGAGAGAAACAGCTTTGTTCTGAAAGGGACAACATACAGTATCCGGTAGACGTGTTTGGAGTAAGGTGTTGTTTGGGTATGAGGAGAAAGTTCTTTGGGTTATTTGCGTATGGACGTATTTAATAATAGGAGTGTTTAGATGTGCAGGGGGAAAAGGTGTTGTAAATGTTTAAGCAGTATGATGGGGATGTGTTTTTTTCTTGATGTGGGGGGAAGTTGGGATGTCTCGGTTATTGATGTAGTGGGTTGTATAAAGAATCAATCTTGATTCTTGATAAACTTCTTGGGTGGGCGATAAGTGGCAAATGAATTTTAATAGTAAAAGTGCAAGGTTCTTCCAACCTAGGTTTCTCAAATAAGAGTTTTAACTACGATATGAATGGGGATGGCTCGAGTCTGTGGACCTAGAAAAAGATTTAGGTGTGAATAAGCAGTACTTTGAAAAGTAAGCTAATTCAGTGTTTGGAAAGCAAGGAATAAAGTTAATAAGATGCTGGGCGTAATAAATCGCAATGTTTGTTTACAAGAGCAAGGAAGTAATAAGTAACTATAAAATAGCGCTATGTTAGGCCAATAAGAGTATTGTGCACAGTTTGGGCCCCTTATTTAATGAAAGACTTGGAAATGCTAGAGAGAGTGCAACGTTAGAGCAACAAGGATGATTCTGGGTTTTGAGGGTAGAGCTATGAGGAGAGGCTGAATGAGTTAGGAAGTTTTCTGTAGAAAGGCGATTTCTCGAGGGGACATGAGACAAGTCTACAAAATTTTTACATCTATTGATAATACAGAGACGCAATAATTCTTCATAGTAGATGCACGGACGGGAGACCAGGGGGCATAACAAGAAATTAAGAAGAAAGCATGCCATCTTGATATAAGAAAGCATGGCGCATTCAGAATATCTTTGTTAAATTTTGGAATGGTTTGCCCGGAGTGTTGAGTGTGACTCGACTGGCAAAACATCTTAAGAAAGGTTTGGATGGTATACTGGATGGGTTTGGGTATCATATAGTATATTTAGACGAAGCCAAATTGGCTTGTTTTTAGTTAAAGTAGTTGTTATTGTTATACTGCATGCATGACCATAACTTAGTTATTAAGGCATGTGGATGGTTTGGGTATCATATATCCATTTTTTTTTTTTACTCAAAGAATTTTTGGATTTTAGTTACATGAATTTGACAAGCCCTAGGGTTGCTTTGTGATTTGTATGAGAGCATGTTCTTCCACATCTGGCCGGTAGCTCCGGTCTAGCAAGCAGCAGGCACCGCCGACCTGAATGTTACACAGCGCGAATTTCTTGAGATCAGCTATATTGTCAACACAGCTCTTTAGGCACCCTAGGAGCGTCGTCCAGTAGGGAGTGGTACAGCGCAATAGGTTTATTGCACCTTTGCGATTCGCTCATGCTCGTATTATCTCATCTCGTTGTTGGACTTCTTAGTTCAGTGGATGAACTGGGACAGTCTGGATAGGTCCATGTGGCTTCTTACTGTCCCTATATTTCTTATGTTCTTATGTTCTCGCCATATTTCCAAAACCGCATAATTTTCCAAACATTACCTTTTTATTAATTTTTTATCAATTACCTTCATATATGTCTCTGTATAATATATATATATTGATAAATAATATTATATATCAATATGTAATTATACAGCTAATTGCTACTTTAAAACTAAAAATTATTTAATATTTTTTTAGGTTTAAAGGGGTCTCTGTGTCCAATTGAGAAACAAGCCTCTATCACTGTGTATGACTAGTATATACGTCATCTTCATTTACTTTGTTGTTGGTGTCGGAGAATTTATACTAAAAAGGCTGTTGGATTGGTAAAGAGTTTGTTTTCCACCCATGAAACCGGCAATATATAATATATGATATATATATATATATATATATATAATATATATATATATATATATATATATATATTTAATATATATATATAATATATTATATTAATATAATATATACATATATAATAATATATTATAAAATATGAGTATATCTATATATATATTATATATATATAAACTATATATATATATATATTAAAAAAACATATATATATATATATATATATATATATATATATATATATATATATATATATATATATATATATATATATATATATATATATATATATATATACTATATATATATATATATATATATATATATATATATATATATATATAATATATTATACATATATATATATATATTATATTTATATATAAATATATATATATATATATATAGTATAATTATATATATATATATAATATATTATTATATATTATATATATATAATATATATAATATATATATATTATATATATATATATATATATATATATATATATATATATATATATATATTTTTAAAACTTGGCCTCCGACTCTTTCTTGTGCAAGATCTTTGTTCATTAATTTATTCAATATTCCGCTTTATTGAATACTACCCTGTAATCCTAGCCTCAATTCTTGCTCTCGGGTGATTGGGTGCATCCAAATACTGTTCTGCGTATCGTCGCGCTTAAACGCACACACACGCGTTCAGGAGTCGAGAAATCTTGGAATGGTAGAGGAGCAGACATGCGACGAAGCTGAGCGTCAGGACTACCCTGTAATCCTAGCCTCAATTCTTGCTCTCGGGTGATTGGGTGCTCCAACAGAATATCCTGTTCTGTCTTTCTTACTGCCTCTATCTACAATTTTCCAAAAATACGGGTGATGAGCTTATGCGTGCATCGACTATGTTTGTTCTAGTGTTTTAGCTTGTAATTTTTAGAATTTTCAATTTTCTGGATTAGGCTCTCTTGCTTATCTATTACTAAATTTATTTGTTCAATTTATACATCGAATTACTACTGGCTTACATATTTTCTTTGACAATTAAAACTGAAAAAGGCACATTCTTTCTTTTCTCTTTTAACTGGTATTATTCATTTGAGTGATTTCAATGTTCTTGCTCACCATCAGTGGCTATTTTTATAGTTCTCAGTATACAGCTGGTGAACGTACATCTATTTATATATCCATAATAATCTTGAGTACCTGTACCTATGATGGTCTTGGAGATGAACTCTACATTCCTGAGAGAACTTCACTTCTAATACTTCTCCTTATGCTATTAGATTCTTTCAGACTCCTGGTTTTACCAATCATCTTCTTATATCTATATCTTTTACCAATTATTCGTCTTCAGTAAGAAAGACCCCACCAGCGTGGAGGAAATATTTTTGGTCAAACCTGTTCTGCAAAACTGGTCGGAAATGCTGCCGTATTTCATTAATCCTCCATAAAATGATTATACTTTGGCATGAGGGTTCTCTGAGTGTGCATAGTGCATAACATCTTTGATTTTTCTTCTTTTATCATCTAGTTTCTTAATACTGCACCACAGTTTTCTTCCCTCCTTCTAAAACTTCTAAACATTTCCATCTATTTCCACTTTAGACTACTTTGGAACTACTTCACCTTCTCCACTTTCCTCCAACTAACTTAATCATGCCCAATAGTAGAATTTAAAAAAAACGTGATTTTTGCTCTCCATTACTAAAAAAGCATATGGTCCTAGTGATATCACCCACGGTATCACACCTATGGTCTTAAAACTTATGATTCTGAGCTTGCACTCAGCCTTGATAAGCTATTTCGTCTATGTCTCTCACCTCTTTAAAAATTTCTAACTTTAAATTGAAGTTCTCCAGTGTTCCGTTCTAATCCAATGCCTCATGAGACTCCTCACTAAGCATTTGCTCAGCTGCAATCTACAATTACAAAATAAATATAGGCAGGTGACATGCAATCGTTACAGAAGACATTTCCATACAATCAGCAGCCATATTAACACAAGACTACTCTCAAGGACTCCGAAGCTGAATTACCATCAACAGAACATCGATATTCTCCAACAAATCCAGTCATTCTAGTTACAATGGACAAATTCAATGAACAATTTACAATGGACAAATCCAGTCACTCTAGTTGCACTGGATTTGCGTTAAACCTAAAATCACTACCAGAATCTTCTCAACAACATTTCCGTTCATTCAATGATCCCAAACTTTTGAACTGCAAAAGGATATCCATGTGACCTTCACCCTACACATTAAAAATATTACGTCACAGAAATAATCGTCTGCCAGACAAATGCTATACTAAAAAATTAACCTCTATATTAGAAATTACTTCAACTCGCAAACACCTATTAAACTAATATGCAATAATTATAAATAAATATTGTTTACGATTTTTTTTATAGTGCAATAACCATATAGAGTAGTGAAAGTCTGTATTATTATAATATTTTATTCTAAGAATATCAAAATATATTATTACATTTTCCGTAATACAAAGACAGATAGAATTCCTCAAAAACTTTACATTTTTAAAACATATTTGAGGATGTATAAACAGTATATATTTTATACCTTCTGGTTTTGATAGCTACAATCCATAGTTTTTGCATCTGTATTTAAATGATTGATATTTGTTTTCGGGTTTTGTCTTACTTGAATGTATTAGTCTGTTACTGTTGGTGCTTATATTGCTTTGTTTCAATACACGCAGCAAATGAACGTATTTGGAAACCAAAATATCTTATTATAAGCTATTCCTCGGGATCCGGTGAAGCGTCACGAAAAAACTGAAATTTTTGAACGAATATCTTAGATACAGAAGATGGTCCTAAAAATCTGATAAATGGGTAACTAATTTTTCTTCTTAATTGCGAATAGTAGTAGCCGTGGTAAAACAAAAATGTCGTATACTGTAAAATTATGGCAATGTAACCCACCGCACAAATGGACACGAAATCGGTCCATAAAAAGGAAGGTTTAAAATTAATAAGAAATGGATAAGGAGTGAAAAAACTGTCATTAATACAGTTTTATTTAACATTTATTTTATTTATTAAAAGTTAAATGTAAAGATAATATAAATATGTAATATTATTTTTCCATTAAATTATTTTAATTAAAACTTTAAATCATTCAGATTACATTTAATGCTGCAGCAGAGTTTTGAAATATTATAATTTGACCAAAAAAATAAAATCCTTTAATAAAAAATGGAAAAGAAAAACCAACAGAAGAGCATAATAAGTTTCGCTTGTTGTATTCCTCTGAAATACTTTACTGCTTTTCTAAATGAAATGTTTGTTCGTTTTTGATATAAAGAATTGGACATCGTGTTTTGCCTTAAGAGACATAGGCTAGTAGATATAAGGAAACTTGACTATTCGCCTTCATATTTATGAGTATATAATATATATATATATTATATATATATATATATTATATAATATTATATATTATAATATATATATATATATATATATACTATATATATATATATATATATATATTATATATATATATATAATATATTATATATATATATATATATATATATATATATATATATATTATATATATATATTATAATATATTTATTATATATATATATAATAATATATATTTATAATTATATTAATATAATATAATTTATATATTTATATATATATATATATTATATATTATATATATCTATATTTTTATATTATATATATATATATATATATATATTATATATTATACTATTCATATAATTATTATAAATACTGGAGAGACTGGAATATTACTGAGAGGATGAAAGCACTTGTCATCGACAATAACTCCGAACTACTCGAGCATTCTTTGATTTCTGGAGCAAAAAACTTACCTAAAAATTTAAGGTTGTTAATTTAGTAATATAATAATATAATAATAATAATATAATAATAATATCTAACAATAATAATAAATAATATTAATAATAATCAATTATATAATTATAATATATAATAATAATAATAATCAATAATAATAATCATAAAATAATAATAATAATTAATAAATAATAATATAAATAATAATAATAAATAAATAAATAATAATAATAATATAATAATTTAATAAGAATAATAATAATATATATAATATAATAATAATATAGCATAATATAAATAATAATAAATAATATAATAATAATATTAATAATAATATAATAAATAATAATAATAATATGAATAATATAATAATAATAATATAATAATAGTTTATAATATAATATAATAATATAATAATAATATAATAAATATAATAATTAATAATGAATAATAATAATAATAATAATAATAATAATAATAATATAAAATAATTAGAAGAAGAGAAGAAGAAGAAGAAGAAGAAGAAGAAAGAAAGAAGAAGAAGAAGAAGAAGAAGAAGAAGAAGAGAAGAAGGAGAGAGAAGAAGAGAGAAGAAGAAGAAGAAGAAAAAGAACTACTACAGATACTATAGAACACCGACTAGCAAGACTTTACATCCACTCAAGGCTAGTCTGAGGAAGATGAGGTCAGCGGCTGTAGAAACGGCTATAATTTCCTCTAAACGGTGAACGACAGAACTGTTATTAAATATATATGTAGTTGATCGATGATGTACGCTTAGAATGTTTTAGAAATACCTTAAGCGGTGGAATCAAAACTGTTAATACAGAATTAAGATGATAGTGTGTCGATGAGGTTCACCGCTTAGAACGTTAAAATAACCTCTACTGGTGGACATCAAAAACTGTTATAACAAGTATATGAATAGTGTGACGATGATGTCACCCGGCTTGAAGGTTTAGAAATAAACCTCTAAGCGGTGAACATCAAAGCTCTTATTACAAATTAAGATGATATTGTGATCGATGAGGTTTGGAATAACCCTCTAAGCAGCGATTCCAAAGTGGTCTATATCGACCCCAGGGGTCTACAACAACTTGCAAAGGGTCCATGAAAGTAAAAACTATTTTTGGGGGTTCATGAGATGTAAATGGGGGTCAGCGATAGTGGATTTCATTTAAGCATTATATATTAATTAAATTAAATTCAAGATTTCATAAATTTGTGTAAGTTGTAGCACTTCGCTTTGAACTTGTTAAAAACTTGCAATAATTAATATCTAGTATCATCATGTTAACGCTAAGCAGAGAAATTTTGTCCATTTTTGTCTCAAGAGCTTCGCGAAATAGAGCAGTAAGATAGTACTTGAACCGACTTTGGTTCATTCGTCAGTCATAAATAACAATGTGAGAGACAATACGTTCATTTGCTTCTGAGTCTTGAAAAGGAAAGTGTTAAGAAAATTTTTAAAAATATAAACTGGTAGTTAGGCATATACAAATTAAAGTGAATCAAAGTTAAAATAAATCAATGTATCTTCTGGTTTGGAGCGCCGAGAAAAGGTAAGTACATTTTTTTTTTTATAAAGATTTTAGTTTTCTACTCGTAGTTATCAAAGATAAAGATAAATTAACGTTTTTGACTAATGACTCGAGTTTTTTTTAATGGTTGCATGGTTTGGTTTTGTGTTGCATGACAGGGGTTTTATTTTATAATTAGAAATCTGAAACGTGAAGCAAGTGAAAGGGCAGTAGGGTTTGTGCATTTTCGGTTTAAATTGAATTATATATATTAAATATATTATATATATTTAATATATATATATATATTATATATATTAATATTATTATATATTATATATATATATAATTATCTATATATATAATATATATAGTTTAGCAAAATAATATCAGGTAGCAGGGGGGTCTACCCAAACCGAACACATGGCATAGTGGTCCACGAGACAAAAAGCTCGGGCCTCTTGCTCTAAGCGGTACATTAAAACTGTTTAATATAAGTTCGGCGCCCATTTTCTTTTAGATTACTTTTAACATTACCAAATGAATCTCAATAAGTTGTTAGATTTCACCTTATCTATTCTATAGTTTTAATAAATAAGCATTGGTATGAGTTGAAGTCACAGACAATTTTTAAAGTGTTTAACTTTTTTTCTTGAATAAAATCGATGTTGCCCGTGTTGTTCAATATTTCTAGAGAATTCACTTCTCATTACATTAGTAAGTGAGAATTCTTTGCGCTATATTGGTTTGAATCGTTTATTTTGACAAGTTTTGGCCATTACTTCGTGTTACATCGTTAAAATCATATTTAAAGAATTGCTGTAATCGATATTTTAAATTTATTTAGTATTTTGAAGACTTCTATTAATTTTCCTCTCAATTTCTTGTTTCTAAAGATGTATATCTTAATTCGCGTAGTTCGTTGGTCGTATGATTACCCGTCTCTACTCTGGTTTATTTGTTGCACTTCTTTGAATTCTTTCAATTCTTTTCTATGTCTTTTTGAGGTATGGACTCCAAAACTGTAGCGTATTCCAGATGAGGTTTAACTAATGTTTTATAAAGAGGAAAGTTTATAATTTTTAGATTTATATTGAAGTTTCTGGCAATAAAGCCCTAGAGCTTTATTTGCTTTCTTAGCAGCTTCAGCACATTGTCTCGCAAACTTTTAATCCTTATTAATTAATACTCGTAGATCCTTTTTCCTCACTGGCAACTTTGATAACTGAGTCAATCTATTTTGTATCGTTTCACTGTTCTATCTAAATGTATAACCTTAATTTATCGTATTAATTTATTTGCCTTGTTATTTTGCACAATTTAAATCATGTTAAATCGCTTTGGAGCTACTTGATAGTCTTTTCTCAACTATATTTATGCGATTTCCAGTTTTCGTATCATCCCGCAAATTTCGAAATATTGCCTAAAATATGGTCATCTATGTCATTTAACATATATAATGAACAGTATTGGACCCAAGACAGACCCTTGGGGTACACCACTAATAACATTCGCCCAATTTGAGCATTCACCATTAATAACGATCTTGTGTAGGTCCATAACGAATTTTGGGAATTCCCAATTTAAAAGTTTCTCGAATACATGACTCTAAGCTTTTCATAATCTTTTGATGAGGGACGGTATCAAAAGTGCTTTTTGAAAATCTAGGTAAATAACCTCAAAAGATTTATAGTTATCTACATCGTTAATAACCACATTAAAGAATTCTAGTAAATTTGTTAAGCATGATCTATTTCTTCAAAAACCGTGTTGGGAATTTTTGAGCAAGCCATGATCTGCAAGATGTGCAACTAATCTATTAGTTAGTATTTGCTTCAAAAATTTTGCCAACTATAGACGTTAGCTAATTGGTCTGTAGCTATTTGAGAGCTTCGATCTCCTTTTTTGAAAATGGAAGATATTTTGCAAGTTTGAAATTAATGCGGTACTAACCCTCTTGTAAGATTTTATTGAAAAGCATCGTCCCAGGGTTTTACTAATATATCTTTCAAAATTTTCTAGATGCTCGGATAAAATCATCTGGTCCAGGTGATTTATTTATTAATAACTTATCAATTTGGAAAGCAATTCCTTTTCTAAAATTTCAAATGTATCTAATTACTATCTCATGAAAACCCGTACGTCTTTCTGTTGGGCATTATCTATATTTTTTTTCGTAAATTACTGAGGAGAAAAAATCATTTAAAATGTTTTGCCACATCTGTATTGTTCGACTTTAGGTTTCCGTTTTGTCCAATAGTGGTCAATTGATTCTTAATGGAACTTTTATTATTGACGTAATTGTAAAACTTTTTAGGATTAATTTTACTCTCTCGGGCAATATTAATTTCATAGTTTCTTTTATAGCATATAGTTAGTCTTTTGCTGTTTCGACAGCCAAACTTTTATAGTTTTTATTATTTTTCTACTGAGGGAGAAAGCTTCCAAGTTTATAAGCCCTATTTTCTTTTATTCAAAGAATCTTTAAATTTTCATTGTTCAACCATGCTTGGTTTTGACTTGGTGAACGTTGTTTCATTTTTATTGGAACAAATCTTTTCTTTTTTCTTTAATATTTTATGAAACGTAATCCACATAATATTTGCATTTCCTGTTAATATTTCATCCAAATCATATATAGATAAGCTCTCGGCTTAAAAGTCCATTAAAATTTGAGTTTTAAAATCAGGAATTTTCCAAGTAATTAACTAACTGTTATTTTTTGTTTTCAATGCTAATGGTAAATTTAACCATGTTATGATCACTTTTACAAATAGGTTCGATAAACTCAAAACTTCTTACCAAGTTCAGATGACTAACTTTAGTAGGTCTAAAATATTGTTTTCTCTTGTTGGCAATCACTTATTTGAAAAAGGAAATTATCTCCTAAGAATTTTAGTATTATTTTTCAGGATCTGCATAAGTAATTTATAGTTAATATTTTGGGCAGTTTAAAGCTCTCCTAAACATTATTGTTCCCTTGAAATTTGCTTAATTTTCGGTATCCAACTATTGCCGATTGTGAGGACGGTGGACGCGATAAACATTTTTAAATTAAAATTATATTCAATGTTTCTATTTTAATTCCGATATCAATTTCATTAATATCAGCTAGTTCTAGCTGAGTAGTTTGATATATGTCTTTAATATAAATCATAACGCCTCCCCCTTCCCTATTATTGGTTCTATCTTTCAAAAATAACTTATAACCATTAATTTGAAATTCTGAAATAAAATTACGATCTTTAAAGTTGCACCATGTTTCAGTGATTGTAACTATATCGTAGTTTTCTGTGTAAACAATAGCTTTAAATTCATTTATTTTGTTACGAATGCTTTTTG
>JABUQX010014756.1:35000-38402 GCA_015478945.1 Trachelipus rathkii
TGATATCTTGATGGAACCTCTCCCCTTGTTCCTCACTATAACATCCTAGATTATCCGAAAACCGATCTAAGTGACTATGTAAAAAGTGAACTTTTATGCTCAGTATTTAGCATTCCAAATTTTTGAAGTCTGAAACATTTTTCTGTATCGAGTTTCTACAATAGTTGCAGATTTATGGTTGCCTCAAAAAGTTCTGAGCAACCACAGACCAAAACTTTCGGCAAGATTACTTCCAATATCAAGTAAAATGTCATGGATAATTTATGAAATTGTCATCCTTTATGATTTGATTCCAGTTTTGAGTTTCTCCATACTCAACCTTGGAAAAAATCTGCAAAAATATATTTGAAACATTCACCATCTTTGTCTAGGGCCCTAACAAATTTCTTCATCAGTCCTAGGTTTGATGTGGAGTGGTGGGAAAATAATTTTTCCTCTGTCAACCAGTGGTTCGTTAATGATATTTGATGAACCTACAGTCATATTTTCCCTAGCAGGCCATACAATTTTTTCCCAGTGGTCTTCTTTAGCCCTACTATCCCACAAGCATATGAAACAAGGGTACTTAGTATATCCGCTTTGCTGCCCAAGTAGGATGTTGACCATCTTCAAATCAACGCATATAGACCACTGGTGTTCATTATATCTAAGCTTCTGCAAGATCCATTCTTATCTTTTCCAAATATCCTCTTGTCAGTTTTTGTGAGTGATCTATTTGGAATCGATGCATAAGCTATTGTCCATTTGTTGCAATAAAAACACACTTAAAAGCTTTCTGTTGACTATCATAAACAATCGCCCAATCTTATGGTCTGTATTAGGTAACCCATTTTGGAGTAGGAGTCAGGATGTTCCTACAGTATACTAGTCTTCTTTTTTCAATGAATATGAAGAAGTACTACTCTCTTGTCCGAAAAAAACAGTTATTTTAACAATTCGGCTCTGAGAGGCAGTTTCTTTTTCACTTAGTCTAGGATCTAAAAGCTCAGAATCTGTGCTTGAGAGGACCTTCACTCTCGTACTCATAATCATTGCATTCTTCTTCCTGGAAGACTGGTTGCTGTGTAGAAGTAGCTTTCTTCCTATTCACTAACCACTATCTGCACGTGGTGCACACCAAAATCCTGGATATCTTCTTCATCAGACAATGCTAAGGTCTGGGAGTGCAGTGAACACTGGGATGGGGACATCGTCGGAGTGTGGTACAGGTCGCCTTGCTGATTCCAAATCCGGATACTCAAATTTACGTTTCTTGTAACGATTGATACCTTTCACATTAACCAAACAAAAATAACAGTCACTGTAGTGATTCTTTGGCTCCCGCCATACCATAGGCACACCAAATTTTAAACCTTTTCTTCGTCCATTTTTCCACTGACGTAGATTTCCGGAATGGCTTGCATACTCTAACGATTTGGATAGACCCAAGACTTATCTTGGTCTCCGAGTTTCATTCCAAAGTATGCCAGATATGCTTGCTTCACAAAGTTAGTAATATTTCTTCTTTGGTTCTCCTGGCAATATTCACCACATTTGTAGCAGAATACATTGGGGTTATCAAAAAAAAAAAAAAATAAAGTATATATAAAGGTAAGCCCTTTAAAAAGAAATAAAACGATATTACTGTAAAATATGCATTAAAAAAGATATTTGTATAAGAGTAAATCTGGAACACCCTGTATCTCAAGAACTAGAGCCAATCTTGGAAAACTAATGTCATTTCTGAAATCAGCACACCCGATATACTATAAATTCGATAAAATATCCTTGGCAGCAAAAAAAAAAATTTTTTTTTGTTGGCCAGTGTTATTATTATTATTATTATTATTATTATTATTATTATTATTATTATTATTATTATTATTATTATTATTATTATTATTATTATTATTATTATTATTATTATTATTATTATTATTATTATTATTATTATTATTATTATTATTATTAATTATTATTATTATTATTATTATTATTATTATTATTATTATTAATACACTTTTATTATTAATATTTATATTATTTCTAATATTATTATTATTGCTTCAGTTATTATTATTAATAATAAAAGTACAAGTAGCTATAATACTAATACAATTATAATTGAATTATTATTCTTAAAATAAGTATAACGTAATATGTGCGTTTATTTATTGCTTTATAAAAAGTATGAAGAATTGCTAAAATTTAATACCACAAATTGTGACTGATAGATCATTTCCCTCATGTGAGATAAGATCAATAATAGATCAATTTGTTTTAGAGGAAAAATAGCTGTTTTTCCCCTCTGAGAAAGAAAAAACAGACACTTGTTTATCGGTGTTAGAATCAAGGCAACGATGCACACACCCTTGTCATTGGTAAATAAAGGCAATTTCCCTTCAGTATTGCTTATTCTACTTGTTTTAAAACTATCGTTTTAGTATCAATATTGAAACCGCTTTAAGTTTGTCGTAAGTATTGCAATGTTTTTTAGGCAGTGAAAGGTATTCATAAAAATGAAAATGGAGAAGTTAATTTGCATATCTTTACAAAGGGTAATAAAGGGTAATATATTTTTCCTTCATCTTTACTTTTTATTTTTATTTTGGCTTTACCTTCAAGCCCCCTTTTGCGTATTTGCATAAAAATGAGAAGTCAAACAACAATGTTTTATAGGGAAAAGATGGAAAGTAATATATATATATATATATATATTATATATATTATATATATATAATATATATCTATATATTATATTATTATATTATATATTATATATATATATATATATATATATATATATATATATATATATATATATATACATATAAATTTATATATATTGAAATACAAATAATGATATATGTATCTGTTCATAGGTACCGTTTGTATCTTCCCCCTTCCCAGACACATCTTATAAACCTTTACTTTTATCTCTCTCTCTCTCTCTCTCTCTCTCTCTTCTCTCTCTCTCTCTCCTCTCTTTTCTTTCTCTCTCTTTCTCTTTTCTCTCTCTCTCTCTCTCTCTCTTCTCTTCTCTCTCCTCTCTCTCTCTTCTCTCCTTCTCTCTCTCCTTTTCTCTCTCTCTCTCTCTCTCTCTCTCTCTCTCTCTCTCTCTCTCTCTCTCTCTCTCTCTCTCTCTCTCTCTCTTAAATTGTCGTTGGTCCTAAATTTCTTATAAAATGGCATTTTTCAAACAAAGCTTCTTTTAAATCATAGATATATATGTTTAACACACTTTCTTATCAAAATTTACAAATCAGATTAAAGGTTGAATTATTTTTTTCCGTTGCCTTTCTTCAAAACGTTTCCATGAATTTAAATTTTTATCCAGCTTTAACATAAAACTTTTTTTCTCCCACTTCTTCTATTTAACGAAGAACTACTTTTGGTTTCTAGATCTAATTTACTTGCCTTAAT
>JABUQX010014757.1:0-17500 GCA_015478945.1 Trachelipus rathkii
GATTCGAATATATAGTAAAGCTATTTGTAGGTGCTAGCTACGATGCGTAGGAATTAGCGATTTACCGAGTAATTTAGTGTTCGTCATTAACATGGATGGAAGATTTCGTTCCTTACATTATTGGCAAGGGATCTTCCAGTTGTTAAATGAATCAATAACATACAATTATTAAGAGTACCTTTCTCGTTACTATGGATACTGTTGTTTTATTAAGTTGAATGACCAAAATATCGTTTTTAGGATGAAAGCAGTTTTGTTAATTAATATATATATATAGCATTATTGACAAATAAAAGTTAATACTAACTTAAAAAAAAGTGTATATAAATAAGTGTAAGAAAATTGTTCAATTATAATGAGAAAAACAAATTCAAGTAAAATATCCGATAATGTATTTGCTGTTACGAATCTGCCCCTAGAGGTTTTTTTTGAATAATATTAAAATTCGTTAATTATCATTCTTTTCATTATATTACAGAGTTTTCTTTTTTTTAAATAAGATACTTCCAGGCAACACCGCAGAGATGGGCAAGAGTCGGGTCTTAGTCTACCCGGTGGAAGACAGGTAGACATTATACCCTTCCGGTGAGGGTCCGAACTCCGTTCTTTTGGTATTTTGGTGTCGCGGGGTCTCCCCCCTCTCCCTACGTTTATAGGAAATAGCTACCCCACTCTGTTTGCCGTTGGCTCGAGCCCGTTACTTTTGGCCGTGTAATACTATTATAATTTATATATAATATATATAATATTAATATATATATAATATAAATATATATATATATATAATAGGCTGAACGTTATATATTATATATATATTATAATATTATATAGTGATATATATATAAGTAATAATAATATATTAAATATATAATAATATAATATATAATATATATATATTAGAATAATATATATATTATATATATATATTAATAGTATATATTTATACATATGATATATATATATATATATTATATAAAATATATATATATATATATATAGTATTATAAACACATTTGTTTCTGGCAAACTTTAAACGAATGATAAAGCATACAGCGAGAAAGAATCTGAACATTTATTAATTTGACAACGTTTCGGTCACAACGGGACTCGATATCAGGTCCTTAAAATATTAAAACATCAAATTAAAAATTTAGAATAATTTTATAAAAATAAAATACTTTCATATAAAACTTGCATGTAATAAGAGTTCTAACATACTACACAGTAGTGATGTTATTTGCATAGCATTAAAATTAGAAGAATAATACTAAAGTACACAAAAATAAAATTCAATCAGAATATATTAAAAATCTATAATACATAGTTTTATATATATATATTTGGATGAATAGAAAATAATAATAAAACTTATAAAATAGTATTAAAAAATATTATCAAATATTATAAAATAAAAAATAGTATTAAAATAATAATAATAATGCAGTAAAATAGTACTAATGATGAAAAATAATAATAATTATAGATTATAATAACCTAATGAATACAAAAATAATAATAATAAAAATTAGCAAATAAAAATAATAATACTAAAATACTGAATATAATAATTAATAATAATAAAAAAATAAAAATAATAATAATAAAATAATATAATAATAATATATAATGAACTAATAATAAATATATATATATAGTAACTAAGTGGAATTAAAATCAAAGACAATGCACTAATAACTTAGTCTGGCCGTCAGGAACACTAGAAGCTACTAAATAGACAAATGAATAACAGAAGACGCTAGGAAGCGGAGCAAAGAAAGATTGTTGGTTTGAAAAAATTGTTAGAGGATACCAAAAAATTGTATGAATGTATGGCTCAAAACAGTTATAATAATTTTTTATTAAGTGTAGATTTCGTAGAAGTTATTTATTATTTAGTATTATTTGTGTTAATTAAATGTATAAAGATTCAAGAATTAGTAAAGACGGAGAGTGAGAGGAAGCAGTGGCGGCTCGTGAAAACTTGGGATGGAGGGCTGAAAAGTTAAATAATATATATATATATATATATAATATTATATATATAATATATATATATATTATATATATATAAAATAATATATATATATTATATATTATATATATATAATTATATTTATTAAGAAGTTTTTACATTTAAAAAACTAATAATTTATAAAGAATATGTTACTTGAAACCAATAATAAAGTAAAACAAAGTTAAAGTTTCATTCATAGTAAATGGATAAATAAAACAATGCATGAAGTCTTCGTCTTCATATCAAAAGCTCCTTGCTGCCTCTAGTTAAAACACAAACTCGGATATACTGAACAAGAAAATTTCGAGAATTCTGTCCTGAATTTTATTTTCTGACAAGTGAATGGGTAGCTTTAATTCGTTAAAATATTTTCGTTGATATATTTTATAGTTGTATTCGAAAATTTTGGAAAATCCGAATTTTAAAGCAATAGGAAGATATAGTAATTTACTTATTGTAAAAGGATATAGAGGAGGGGAGGGGGAAGGGGGAAGAAAGAAATATAAATGAGTGGGGTTATAAATTTTGAGGATCTTTTCATATATAATGTTGTTCTAATTTTTTATGTTTGAGAATGAATTTAGAAAGCTAGTTTTGCATAATTAGTCTAATTTAGTTCCCTTGCCTATTTATTGAAAATTAGGTGAAATTGTTGTATCAATAAGGTTCAATTAATTTTCTTTTTTTGGGATGTTGAGATGTTGAATTAGATTTTGCATAGAATTGAATGTTGATTAGAGGTGTGAATTGTATCTTGGGTTAGTGATGAATTTTGAGTGTCTTTTTGTAGATCATCTCAGAACTACGGAACTGGTAAGTTGTTTTTGTTTTATACCGGAAAACTCCTGTTCCAACTTTGTGGATGGGCGCAGAGTTCCGGGGGGGGGGGGGTCTTTTTTGGTGGATGGAGAGTTTTTTTAAATGGAGAGCCATGGCAAATGTTTGTTGAGCATTGGTATTTTATTTAAGGTTTGTACCATTGAACCATTTTTATCCTTTTTGAGATTGTTATTGGGGGAAGGTATTGTGTTATTATAGTATTTTGATCTTGCTTTTCCTGTAAGTATGATGATGTTTCGATATTGTAGTTGGTGAACAATATTTCGGATAAATATTCTCTTGTTAAGATGATGGTAGAAGCAGCTTCTAGGGCTCTAATGTATAGTGCCAAGGAGGGTGGCTTATTTTATGGAAGTGATGCAAGGTAGACATTGTTTAAGAGGGATGGAGATAGTTTCGTATAAAGCAGAAAACGAGTTGAATAGTTGTGCCAAGGATTAGTGGCTCAAGAAAGGAGTGTGGAGTGTGAGTAATTCAATGTATAATTGATGGAAGATTGTATGTTATTAATGTATCTTGTAATTATGTTTGGTGGGGTCTATTGTGGTAAGGAAAGGAAATGTCATCAACAATAGCGGGTCCATTTGAATTTTGGTATAAATGTAAACCAAATAGCAACATCTTTTCCAAAAGACTTCTGAATTTGTTTTAATTTATACCATAAAACTCATGGATATAGAAACTTTTTAACATGTATTTCTTATTATGTTAAGTGTAATTAATAAATTATTTTAAAATTAGTTTTGCTTATCCTAATATGTTCGTTACTAATAATTGAGCGAATTATGAAATAATCTATCTTTAAATAAATCATTACGTTAACAGCAATAGGCATATGACATGCAACTATAGAGTATAATTGGAATATAAACAAACTCATAAGAACAACTTAAAAAAACTCATACAATTTAATAAAAATGTCTAGATAACCCATAGCCCGAAAACAATGCAAACGCGCATGAAGAAAAACTAAAATAACAATCCCATCAGATTTTCGAAAAGAATTACTAAAAAGAAAAATTCAAGATAAAATAAGAAATAAATCATCGTTTAGATGCAAGAAACTTTCGTCAACTACAAACTAACTGCATAGTCACCTATGTTCACGCAAAAAGGTTTCACCGATATACTACAACTAGCACACAGGAAAAAAAGATCATCTCGTAGAAAAAAAGAAAATCAACTTAAACAGAAACTTGAAACTAATCTCCATAGTATGGTGTAAATTCTCTAACACCAAATATCGAAATACTCAATCAAATTATAACCTACCACGATGAAAACCAAATACTTGAGGCTAGCGCTAAATCTTTGCAATTAGAAAAATAGACCCATAAATTTTATTAATGACTATATTTGGGACAAAAGATTGCAACTACAACCCCGATAAATAAAGACATACAAAGGCATACTACTCCAACAAATAAACATTTCAAAATAACAGTGTGTCTAATCCTCCCGAAAAAATTATATACTGCATTACACAAATTAACATAAAAAAAAACCATAACAAGATCTGATAAAGGACAAAACATAGTCATTCTCAATACTGCAGACTACATTGACAAATGCTAACATATTGAGGGTTGTATGGACTGGGACAGAAATTACAAAGTAACCCACTCAACAATATCAATTTTAATACTTTTTAATAAAAACTTAATCTATGCAAAGATTTTCCAAAACTCACACATCACTTAAATCACAAAGTCAATCTGTCCCAATTCTAGAATACAACTACACACAAACATTCCTCTCCGTCCTTAATTATCCCAAACCACTGCCCCACTATAAACTGTCACCTGTTCACTACAACTAAAACTCTCAAAACAATTCCTTACCGTTTCTATTCATAACTTATAACAAAAATTACCTAATTTAAAATCTTGCACACACATTTTTACAATTTGGATGTCAACCTCAATTAACAACATCGTTTCATGTCCATACAACCCTCAATATGCTAGAACACAATTCTAAATAACAACATCAGCCTCATATCCTCTTCCGGCTATAACTAAAATTTTTTTTCGATTAATACATCTCTCTTAGAAACAATATTTTTTCAATTCCAAATCATTTCCTACAAAAAACGGACTCCAGCATGGGATCTCCCTGTCACCTACTCTAAGCATCTATACACTGAACTCACAGAACCCTACACGTCTTTCCTTCTGAAACTCCAAAATCAACTGCAACCTGCTATGTGAATGACATGTTCGTATACTACCAACAAATAGACCACACCACATATTAAACACATTAATAAAATCATCATCCATATTTTTTTCGTTTTATAACTCCACACTTCCTTTCTTAGACACACTAATATCTGGCACAACCTTTGAACTCAGCTTCTGTATACCGAAACTACCTCAACCCTTACATACACTGTCTCCTCGAAATTCCCAATTCACATAAAAATAGTCCACCGCTCACGCACTATATCATTAAGGCCCTAGAATCTGCTCCACATATCATTAACAAAGAAAATGAATCTTTATCTCGATTATTTCACCAAAACTACAATATCGACATACATCATCGAATAAAGCTTACAGAAAAGCAAGATACAAATACTATATTATAACAATACTCATTCCCCCACCACAAACAATCCTCAAAACACCTCCTACCTTCCCATCCCTCTAAAAATTACACAAACCTAAAAAATACATACCCCAAAAATCACACTCAATTTTCTCAAACTCTCCCTTTAAAAAAAACTCTTCCAATCCACAAAACACCTCGACTCTACAGATTATAACACCATACTTGCAACTAGCAAAAAACATACATTAGGCGAAAACAAAACACTCACCAGAAAAAAAGTCAACACTCAGATGATCTACAAAAAGACACTCAATCATCACTAACCACACACAGATCACAAGTCACCAACAATCTAACATCTAATTCCATGCAAAACTAATCAACTCTCCAACATCAAAAAAAAAATTAATTGAAACTATTGGCATCACAAATTTCAACCAATTTTCAATAAATGCAAGCGGGCATTCTTGGAAAACGTCCATATAAGTGGAAGATCAACAATTTACTTCTCCAACATCAAAAGAAATTGAACAACGACTACGATAGAATCCTCTCTCTCTTTCTCTCATCTTATCTCTTTCTCTCCCCCCTCTCCCCCTCCCTCTATATCTACAATTAAGTAATTGCTATATCGTACACCAATTTAGAACAAGTTCATAATTTTTCCAAAGTTATTTTTCGAATACACATAATAGTAAATCCTACGTTTACGTACGACTCACATAACTACCCATGTCATTGCTCATGAAAAATAAAAATTCAGCACCAGATTCTTCAAAATATTTTCATCAGTAAAGGAGTGTGTTATTAAATAATAGAGCCTGTGGTGTGCGATATGAAAGCGAAGACTTCCGCAAGTTGTCTTTTAATTTTATTAATTGCCATTAACTCATGAACTATTGCAAGTATATAAAGTTTCTTAACTTTAATTATGTTTCAAGTGTATTAATAAATTATTTTTAATTATAACAGTTTTGCTTATCCCAAGGTCGTACTAATAAATACAAACTAGTCAAAGGTGATTATCTTTAATAATATATATATATAATAATATATATAATTATAAATTATAAAAAATTTATCAATAGCAACAATATAATACTGTTTATTGCTATGTATAAATATCAATTGCCTATCACATTTTTGTTGTAAGAAACTCGAAATCGCCTATATGATGGGAGCCTACCTTTTTTGAAGGTTTCAGATCAAGAATTCGAAATAGAACTTATCTCATCAGTTAACATAAATAAAATTTTAAAAATACTCGCACATAATCATCATCACATCATATTAAAATTTAAAAAATTTCATATAAAATAAATCAATTATTTTCATATAATACAAATAAAATTTTCACCTTCCCCCCCCCAAAAAAAAAAAAAAGGAAAGTAAAAAAAAAGACACGCATGTCCCTTTCTCTGAAGCAAATAAATTGCACTATTTTAATTTGTCTTAATATATATATATGTCTTTATATGTAGCAGAAGGAAATTTAAAGACAGACTAGCAACTGATAAACTTGGAATAACAAATTCTTATATGAGTATAATCCTCCAAGTTGTTATAATAAATTCAAAAAGGCAAGGCAAATATTCTCAAAATTATAATATAATGGCACCTTTTATGTTGCCATGTTGTCTCATTTTAAACTGATATAAGGTTGGTCTTTTCTGGGCTTTCGTCATCACAGTTATACTTCAAAGAGGATAATATTGAAATAAAAATTGTCGTACGCACAAAACAATACTACAGTTTATTTTTTTTCTATTTATTTTAATTAAATATACTTTTATTTTAAAGATTAAAAAAAAAAAAAAATTACTTTATTCAAAAATTTGGTAGTTCCTTAACATCCTATCTTCTGCATTTAATTTGGAGGCCTCCAGCCTGGAGCCCATAAAGACAACCGCACTGGGGATAGTAAAATCTTAAATGTGAAATTTATTTCAACATTCCAAGATTTTAGCTTCCACCTTATTCATAAATAAACACAAACCTATACTAAGCAATAACATAATTTAACAAAATAATTTACTTAAAAAATTTAATCAGTCAACATTTCATTATCATAAATTTATTATTTTTGTACAACCATTCTAACTTAATATATTCCACCAACCAACCATCCTCTTGTCCGCTTCCGAGCTGTCTTCTGGTTTATTAACTATTTTCTATTAGGCAGCTTCTTCTCCTGACCTGCCAGACTAAGGTAAATATGTGCATTGTCCTTGATTTTAATTTCCTCTTAAGTTTTTATATATTATCTAATTAATTATTATTATTTTATATATATATTTATTATTAATTAATTATATTATTATTATTATTTATTAATATTATTATTATTATTATATAAATTAATTATTATATTATTATTATATTATTATTTATTATTATTATTATTTCTAGAGTTATTTATTAATCTATTATTATATTATTAATTATTAGTATAATTATTATTTTATTTCTAATTTTCATTTATTATTAATTATTATATTACTATTATTTTACATATTAACTATTATTATTATTATTTTAATATTATATTACTATTTTAATATTATTATTATTATATCATTATTTAATACTATTTTTTATTTTAATGATATATTATTTTTTAATACTATTTATTATTATTTATTATTATTATTTTATATTATACTATAATGTTTTATAAACTATTATAATTATTATTTTAATATTATTTATTGAATTTTATTTCGTTATTATATATTAATTTATAATTAAATGTTATTATTATTATTATTATTATTATTATTATTATATATTATTAATGCAAATTAGTCCGCCATATACTATATGTATAAATTATTGCTAATTTTTAATTTATAAAATTTTTAATTTTTAGACATGATGATGGTCCAGTTGACACGAAACGTTGTCCAAATTTAATAAATATCAGATTCTTTCTCGCGATATCATGCTGTTATCCTCTCTATATATATTATATATATATATATAATATATATATATTATATATATATATAAGTAATATATATATATTAATAATATATATATATAATATATATATAATAATATATATAATAACTAACCAAAATTAAACGAAATCCTAAACAAAATAGAGCATCTAATTTTTTGTCATTAAGATACCCTGTATATTTTGGGGAAAGTACCAGTAAAATAGGTCAATAATAGACTTTGTCATATATACATACTATATATTATATTTTATTAATATATATATTATAATATATATATATATTATTAGTAAGTATTATATAAATAATATTATATATATCGTTTACCATTCTCACTATCCTGCACCCTATCTGCGAGGGCCACACTTACCAGATACCGCCGACGCAACGTTTACTCCCAGGAGTATTCCAGGGATGTTTATGTTCACGTATGTTCTAGTTGAAATTATCAAACAGAGGAGAATAATGGGAGTTCTCAAAACGTTACACGTTTTTGACAGATGTGTGGTTTTTGGTTAAACGGTGAATCTGTGTTGTATATTGTATTTAGGGGTGGCAGCATCTTGCTTTGCCAAAGGACTACTGACTAGTTTTGATAGCGAATTGAATTAAAATGGTGCTATTTTTGTGTGGGTGTTTGTCTACAAATTTTTTTTTTTTCTTCGTCTTAAGTGGTTTTCTGTTAATGGTCGGTGTGATGATTTGTTGGTGTATGTAGTTGTTTTGGTAGGTGGTGGAATGTTGTACAGGATTGTTTTGTAGTTAGGCTGGTGAAGAAAAGAGGTTTTTTTGAAAAATTTAGATTAGAAAGTGCAATTTGGCATGGGTGTTTGGGTTTTGGAAAAGGATTGTGTGCTTATCGCATCCAGGTGAGTGTCTATGGGTAGAATATGGTTTTTCTTCGTGCTGTCTGTTTGTCTCTCTGTCTGTTAATGCATCTGTTATGACTTTAGAGATTGTTTGTGTTGTTTGGGAGTTTCTTTAATTTAATTTCTTGTCAGTAGTGGATCCCGGTTAGAAATCGTAGTTAGAGTCGGCGAATGATGTTTTATATATTGGTGATTTTGGTCTTTGTTTTAAAGTCTGTTCTACGATGTCTTTATGATATTATAATATATATATATATTAATATTAATAATATATATATATATATATATATATATATAATATTATATAATATTTATATATATATAAATATTATCTATATATTATATATAATATATTATATATAATATATATATTATTATGATTTCATCAAGTGAAATCCCTGACACAGGTTTAAAAGCAGCTCAGAACACAATTGTTATTTCTTGAATTAAAGGAGAACTGGTTCTAAAATATTAAAATATAACAAACTATATAATATAAAAAGTACAAAATAAATGCTAAAAAATAAACATAATTATACATAATTATCCATAAAATATGCATAGAAATTGTTATTCTTGACAAAAAAGTATTCAAAATTCTTTGGAAATAGATAAAAAATATTGATTTTTGACTTTTTAATTATTTTTGTCCTTACTTAACATGTGTTATAATTTTATAGATTTCTTATAATTAATACGACATCACACCAACTAATTAATACACTATAAACTCATTTACCTTCCTAATATGATGTTTTTGGATATTATTAATTGCTGAGCTTAGGGTGGTGTATAGATTACTCAAATGTAGGACTGCCTGCTTTATAATAAATTCTTGAAGATTGTCACTCTATTCTACTCTAATAGCTGACAAATTTCTTACTAATTTCTTCTTTTTGAATCTACTATTGTAAGGTTTCTTGATGTTCCCAGATTTTTCTTCTGGCTCTTTATTCATATAAGAATATGAAAGAATGCAATTGACTATAATCCACCTTCTTATTTCTTCTTTTGAAATTAATTATCTCTTGAAATGATGTACATAGTGTTTCTTCCCTAATGGCTTAATGTTGAACTTGAAGTACATTGTCCTTTGCCTTATTTTCACTCAATTGATGCTTTGGCAAAGTTGGCAGTTTGTTGTTTCAATAGCTTCTTTGAGTTTCTGCAAATAGCTTATATTGCTTGCAGTATCTCCTAATTTATTTAATTTTTTTTTTTTTTTTTTCTAATATTGGCTTTCTTAGCCTGTTCTATTGCAAGTCCTTTTGCCCCACCTTGAATTTCTGATTTCCTAGCAATTTTCTCCTGTTTGCAATCAATTTTGCTTTTTCTACTTTCTAAATTTGTTATTTTTTGTAACATAAATCTGAATTTGTTATTGTAATGAATTTCTTAATTTCCTTTTTTATTTTATATTATTATATTTTTCTTATATTAATACAAAAAACATATTCCCACCTTTGCTAAGAATATTAATTTCTTGGTTATTACTGTTCTTAGAGTTTTACAATTCTGTGTCTTCTTAATAATCTCACTCTCTCAGCAAGTATTAATTTGTTAGCTTTCAAAATTGTTGTATTTAGAGATCTCAATGAAAGAAATTGAATGGTGTATGTATCATCTAAAGCTTTTAACGATAGTATCGGTCAAAATTCGGTACAAATCGGACGGTAAATATAACTTTACAAAAAGGATAATCTCCCACTTGTTGATCTGTCTCCCAATAGTTACAACTAATTTTTCCATATCCAATTCTAAATTAGGGATCATGATTTTACTTGTGTTCTGAAATGTTCCTAATCTTGTCAGGTCACATTGTAACCCAACCAGAATCACGAGTTGATTAAGTTAAAATAGGGTTATCTGGAATAAAGAAAGACCTGTGTAAGTTATTTCATGAGCTTTTCTGAACTTAACCTCCAAAGGATTTAATGTAAACAAACTTTACACAATTTGAAATCATATGAACGAGTATATATAATTTCATCCAAAATTTCTTTCCTCTCATTCTTTTGCCAAAAATTTTTTAATTACCATACCATGCTATCTCTGCTCTTAACCAAGAGATTCTGTAGCAGCTTTTGTGTTCTATCATGTTTTAGTTTTATTTATACTTTGATATGAAACTACCGTAATGTTTCAATTTTATTATATAATTAAGCTTAATATACTGTTTTTTTCTTATCTTTAATTATTTTGGGTAATTTAATGGCCTGGTAAATAGAAAGAGATCTATAATTTTTATTACGTACTAGCTTCATAATGTTATCAAAGAATACCAACAAAACAGGTTAAAGATATTTGAGAAATCCATTACTAGATGGGTGAAGTGGGGACGTCCTTATATGCTTAATATTGGTCTCATGCATCACTTGTTGAAAAATATGTGATGTATTGTTTCAAGTCATATTTTTATTAGGTATATCCTTAGCTTTATATTTTGGCTACTCATTCTTCTATAATAACAGACGACTACAATAACATACATGTAGTAGGAACCTTCCTGCAAAACTGTTACTTTTACTCTAGACATCATTTCGAATATCAATTGTTAATAAACCTTATCTTTATATTTAAGATTATACACGACTCACTGTATATATAATGGTGACACTATAATGTACGTAAGGAAGGAAGAGACAATCACCCATTTCCTTATTATAATTTATCTACTCTTATCCATAACAATGATACCGGCTTACACTGTCAACACAATCTATTCTTTTGTATATCAAAAAATTATCAGGTCCCGTATCTTCATATGCTCTCTCTCGTCGAAGTATGTGCGGCACCATCACAGAATCCAATATTCAATATATAATTCGTCAATACTTATCAATTCGTAACAGGTAGGCGACTAGTCCCTCTCTCTATACATCTTTTATATATTATCTTACCAATATTTTACATAAGCTCTTTACAGCATTGTATATACACAATATAATGGCACATTTCTTTACTCACCATCAGGAATATCTTATTCAACAACCCGTTCAGTCTTCAATTGATAATTCAATTAATTTAAGATATGATATACGCATAATGGAATTTAGAGATACTAATACTTAATGAGATTTTTAATGTTAGTCTTGTGAATATACAGCTTGAGTAATCTTCCTAGAATTACACTTTTCTTTTTTATTTTTACTAATAGTTTTAATATAGTATTTACTTTAAAATGTACATAAAAAGGATAAATAGTAGATTTTTGTTAAATATAATTTTGTTAAATTTTGTTACCTATATAGAGCTCTAATAAATTTTTATATATACTTTTAGAATTACAATTAAATTTCAATACTATTATGATATATTTATTGTAAATATATAATATATATATCTAATTAAAATTGTTTTTTTTATCTTTTTATTTTTTTTAATAATTATAATATCTAATAACATAAAAATTTTTAAGTAAACTTTTTTTTTTAGTGATTTGACTCTAACCAAAAATCATATGGAGAGTAGGGTAGTGAGCTTATTTAACTCTCACATTCAGTCTTTATAGCTCTATTATATTTATTCTTTATATGTCGGTAGATGTATAAACCCTGAGCAATGTTAATTATAACTAACCAGCAATTATATCAGTATTATTCTAGTTAATTGAACTTGTGAAAGATATGAATAAGTACATTCATCTATATATATAAATATAAAATATTAATTATTCCATATTATATCTACTAATTAAATTGAGTTACTGCTGTGAGTTTGTGGTGAATAATATAATTATTATAAAAATAAAAAAAATAAAATCTATTTACATTCATATTATAATGGTGGTTATCCAAATTTAAAATAGATTAAAGATCATTTTATATTCTCTATCAGATTAAATAACTAAATATTAACACTACGGTTTTTATAACCCATTTTTAATAGATTCTTGTCCAATTGTAAGAGAATATTTTTGCTTTGCTAAACTAACATTTAAACTATCACTTCCTATTTACTTGTTTTAAATATCTATTCATTTTATATTTTAAAATTTTCAGTGTATTATTATTATATTTTAAAAATATCAGTAAATATATATATTTAAAAATCTTTTTCTATAGTACAACTAATAATATAAATATAATTAAAGCAAAGTATTAATATATTATATTTTTGCCTTTTATATAAGGAGTAATTTTTAATTATTTTATTCAATTATTTAAATTAAGTTTATTGTTATACTATGTAGAATTAGTATATTTAATTTATATTTGTCATCTATAATATTAATTGCTTAATACTTAATACTCATGTAAATAACCATATTTATTATGAATATAGTTTTTATATAGTAATTTATACATTACAAATATTGGATTCGTTTCTCCTTCTTCATCACTTCGATCATTATCATCATCACGAATCTATCGACCTTTTGACTCTTGTGCCACTTCTAAGAAAATTTCAGAAGTAGTAAGAAAATGATTATTAAATAAGTAGACCATTTCTTTATTTATTTCTGTGAAACAAGTAAAAACATTTAGTAATAGGGCTCGGCAGACTGTCCTAAGTAAAATGGGTTGAGTAATCTGGAGAATTCTTGAGGTGCAAGATTTTCAAAATATTCTCATATAAACTTCACAACTTTTTCAGAATTTCATATTGTTGTTCAGACAAAAATTCAGTTGTGAATTAAAACAAATTTATGTGCTTTCTTGAAATAATGTTATAGGTGTTATTTCGGGTATTAACCTCACGTGCCTTGGTAACAATTGTCCATGACTATTAACTTGTACCTTTATATAATGGAATGGAGGCCAAATAAAGTAAAACATATAATATCATTATTGCAAAATATAATTAAAAAGTATAAGATGATATGAGAATTTAAGGATTTTAATATCGTTAGATTCAATTGACTTATTTATTTTCTTTTATGTTTAGTAAGTAATATTTTATTTTAATATTGGAATAAGAGTAATCAAAGACACCATTTCATTATTATATTGTGTACAATATATAATATTCCTGGTATAAATGAGACCCAACTGTTTTGGCATGTCAACATCTGGCATACTGAATTATTCGAATTTTAAGATTAGGAATCAAAATCTACTCTAGCTGCCAGTTAGGTTCATCACGTTCAAGATCAATTCATCTAGCAATCGTTTCTTTTTTTTATTCACCACACTCTTTCTAAATAAATTACGTCTATTTTAATATTTGGATGGGGTGGGTCTTGATTGATCTCTATTTATTGATGGTGTTGTTGACTAGGTTATGCTTTTCGAAATATATTGAGTAGGTACGACACTGGTGAGATCACTTATTTATTAAATGATACTCCAAGTAATATCTGACGGACAGAGATAAATGATTATTTATCACCGTCTTAATAAGTCGAGACTATGAACAGGAATGTGGGGAAAAAAATAATTATGGATTAATCGTAGAAATACATAATACTAATTTTGTTCCAATCATAAACACACCCTAGTGGTTCTAAGATATTGAGAGGGAGGTATCATTGTGAGATAGCTGCTCTACAAGTCTCTATCATTAAAAATAATAATATGAAAATATCTTTTATAACACACTACTTCTTTACATGAGATGCTTGGATGTAATCACTAACATGTCATATTTTAATAGTATACTAATCAACGAGACATTCCGATATATTAATTTATTATTCACACTAAATTTCAGGTACTATAATGCAACTAATATATTACGATATTATGAATATAACATAAACAATTAAATTTTAATAATTTTTGACGGTGATATAAATATAGAAAAATAATAAAATGGATTAATATTGAAATATTATGTTTTAGAATAAAATACTTCGTAAATGGTATGTGATTATTATACGAATTTAATATTTCAATACCACTTACATTACAATTTATAATCAATAACACATTACATGAGAGCAAATAAAATGAGGTTTTACTCAATAATATTTAATAAAATAGCTGAAACAAAGATATAGTAGATCTTAATATAGAAATAACAGGTAATAAATTGTATTTATTATTATCCTTCTATAATTGAGAATGGTCAGGTTTCATATTTATACATTGGGAGATCGTATTTTATATATTTTGTGTAATACTTCAGAATGTGTTAGTATGGTGAGTAAACTTGTATAGGACGATAGGAGAAAAGAAATAAAGACTAGTAGCTTACAATAATTAGAATAAAGTATTTATCATACTAGAAAATAATATTGTTGGCTCAATACGGAGAACTTTACAGGGAGCTCACCTAATAGGTGGTCATTTATGCCGCCATTTCTAATTTTGGCTACCTTCGCCGTAATGCAGGGCATTTATGATTGTTGAGCTAGTTCTATCAATATAGCTTTAGCTATTTATTCTCCGCTTAATGCAGATACCCACGATAAATCACACCTAGAACAGCAGCCGCTAGTCTTTCACGGACCCACATTATGCGCGACATTCATCAACAGTGACGATTTTGCGTTTATTGGTTAGGTTCTGGGTGTTTATTGGGATTTTTTTATCCTGGCCCTTTCCCTAGGGGCTCGTCTTGAGGTGGTTGTGTCATTGTGTTCCCACCCACACCCCTCTCCCTTACATGTTTCCATGGGATTTCATTTTTCCTTACTTAGACTCCCTCGGGGGTGCTACTCTTTCTCTTTTTTTTACTTTTTACCTTCTTGGTTTGTATCTAATCTCATATCTTGCAATCCATATTTAGTGTTCTGATATTCGTCTTCCAATTTCGCGGCGTTATGTATGGCGTTCTAGTTAGCCGTTCAGTAGCATAGGTGGTTTGGCGAACAACACTATATCCACTGCCGGTTCGGCAACAAATCCCTTCCATTGGGACGTTTAACTGTACATTTACATCTCACGCACTTTTTTTTTCGTGTTCGGCTCTTCTCACCAGCCGATTGATTCCAACGCACAATCACTTTTATACCAATATATTCCATTTTCCTGCTTAACCAAATTTCCGACTGTCTTTCATTCCTTTCCAAATGACCAAACCATCTCAAACATACGACTTTCATTTATTCTCTCATTTACCCCTTTCTTCGCACCAAACAACTCTTTAATATGTTCCATCTCCTCATTTATAATTCTTTTCACACCTAGACATATACGCCTAGTAAATTGTTTATCTATTTGGATAGACTGCATCGTAGATCTATACATCTTATTTATAAAAGATCATTAGTCCTCACTACTATAGCATTAACAAGATAATAACATAAAACCTCAAATGTAAGACCCTAAAGCGGGCACTTAAGACATACCTTTACACTTACCAACGATTTAATTGCCACCAGCCAATTCTGCCTTTGGCACATAACTTTTCCTACTAACACACTCTGGATATAAACTCTTCCGCTTTTCATTCAACACATATTCTAATAATTTAAACTCAAACACCTGTTCCAGCTGAATCCAATCTAACATAGACTTCAGCACTGAGGATGTCCTCACTCAAAACCATAACTTTTACTTTATCTAACGTTTACTAACATTCAAACCCCTCCTTTTAACACACCTGCCAAATACTCTCTACATTCTCATCAACTTCTTAGATTCACCCACACAAACCAAGATCATCTGCATATAATAGGTAGGAACCACTCCAATCACCTCCATCTCCATCATATTAAACACAATTATCTGGCAAACCCATCTCTAATTCTTTCATAACCATCCATATACAACTGAATAACAAGGGGACATAAACATCCTGAAACTCACTCCGCTATTAAATTTCAACCAATCACTTTTGAAAACACCATTTATTCTTACACACGCTTCACTATCTTTCCATACATATTTTTGATTGCCATTCAGAAGCCTACCACCAACACCTGCCATAGAGCTTCCTTATTAAACCTATCATACGCCTGTTGCAAATCATATAACCTAAATATCAATTTATTTCTTCTCCCTCATTTTCTCTCAATCATTTTGTTTCAATATAAAGATTATTCCACACATCTTCTACCACTTCCAAACGCACCTTGATTCTTCACCAATCAGTCCTTCAGTTCACTCGAGTCACTCGACGCACTCTTCGACTAAAATACCAGCATATATCTTCCCTACACACTCAAAAAGCTAATTCCCCTATATTCATACAGTTCCCCTTATCTCCCTTACCCTTAAATAGGGTACTATTAAGTGCTCTCTCCAATCCATCGGAACTATACCCTCCATATAAGCTTTATTACACAACTTCTCGAAATCCAATCAATCACCATATCGGCTCCGTTCTTGATCATTTCACCAGTAATTTCATCTATACTGCAGATTTACCATGTCTTC
>JABUQX010014757.1:27500-35000 GCA_015478945.1 Trachelipus rathkii
CATTTGAATTATTTTTTTTATGTGCTTAGTTTTTCAATAGTGTAAAAAAAAATGAAAAAATAAAATCATGAAGGTCGCTAGCAATTCTGTAGCTTGTAAGTGAATAAATAGTGCCTTCTGTATTAATATATATATATATATATATATATATATATTATATATATATATATTTATTACATATATATATATATATTATATATATAATATATATATATATATATTTTAACCCTAGGTTTATTATTAATTATTATAGGATATTGGCGATTAAGTGATTAAAATTAACAATTGAAACACCTAGGGGTAAAAAAAATACTGAATAAATCATCAAACCTACGACAAAGTAGTAACTAATTATATATATATATATATATAATATATATATATATAATATATATAATATATATATATATATATATATATATATATATATATATATATATATATAATTACTAGATAAAGTGCTTTCATTTTCGACAAGCATTGGCCAAAATTGTGCCTGCTGGGCAACGTGCAACAAGTAGTCCTGGTAGAAAACTTACTAAAATAGTTCAGCCGCTTTTACAACCAATTCTTTCACAAGCCTTAAAGAACTTAACACAAAGTTTCCCATTTGGGTTAAGCAATGAAACCCATAATGTTACCGTTTATTTTCCAAGATTATTGATCTGCGGTTTTAAAGGCCAAGGACAAACCCTCCATTTAGCACCATCTATTCTTCATGCAATGGAAAAAGTTCATGCTCATAAACTAGATTTACCTTCATTATTTTCTGTATCAGCCAGAGCTCCTGAGGAAGCTTGTGCCCAAGTAAGTTTATTGTATCTTAGGTTGCATGAGATGAACAATTTTATTTTGAACTAAATGTTTTAAAAAATCTAAAACTAGCCACACAATACCTATTTTAAATTTTCTATCATGCTTGATTTTTAATTCTATTTTTAATTTTGTACCTTTTGAATGAAGAACGAAGTAATATGCCAATCAAAATTTAACATTCCTTTATGCGACCATGGTGGAACCGGTCACTAAAAAACTGCTAAGCGCCACATTTTTATCCTTCCTCAGTGATTCTGAACCTCTCTACTCCATATATTATTAGCTACTTCAGAACCCCATAAAGGAAATGGACCGAAGAATAATAGTATATCATGGACAAAGCTGGCTTTTATAAATTTTTGAATTACACATTTGTCAGTTGTGTTCATTCTTTATCTTCAATAATTCCAAGTACAGTATCACACTTATTTCCTAATTAAAGTTAAAGATAAATAATCTAAGATTCTGTGAAATTATTTCCTCACAACAAAACTCATTTATTATACCTTGTTACAAATTACCCACCCTTCCTTTTACTTTATGAAGATAGTATCCCCAGTATCTTTCATAACCCTGAATGCAGCATTAAAATTAGAACCACTCATAACTTTTCAGCGTAGACAAAATACCAATTGGTAAAAAGTGCCAGTAGTAATTGTAAACAGAATGTCTTTCGCTCTTATAAACCATTATCAATTACCACTGTAGAATAAATAATGCTTGGGCAAGACTTTAGAAAGACACTCACCAGTCTTCTTCATATCTATCTACAATATTTTCTCTTAATTTAAATCTTAATACATTGAAATCGAAGTCTCATAAATTCTCAACTAAATTTTAAAGTTCTAATAATTCTCTGAAAAATTCACAAATTAAATATTAAACTTTGCCAAAAAAAATTTTTATAAATGTTCAAATTAATCATATTTAGTAAATCGTTCTCTCCTTTCATGTTCATAACACTCATACTCTACCTTAGATTGTCAACATTGAAAAAAAAAATTTACGTTTATCGAATTTTTTCTTACAGTTACTATAGGTTTTTCTCTAAATTGACTATGACTACTCCTGACTAGGGCAATTAAATTTTATTCAATGAATAAACTCCAACTAAAATTAAAGCAAATGCTTTTTGTGATGTCTTTTTTTTTTTAAATCTTTTGAACTCCCTTATTTCACCTTTACAATACAAGCAATTACCCGCTAATTGCGACATTTATATATTTTAGTTTATTCTAAATTAAATTAATTTATAACATATATATATATATCATAAATATACTATATATATATAATATATCATAATATATATATATATATAAATAATATCATATAATAAAATTATACTATTATACTATAATTTAAAGTACAAAGGCCTGTTAGTTTCTATATAAATGAAACTCATGGTTATGACAATCCCAAAGAACATCCGCAGCAGATATCTTAGCCACTTCTCACTTAAAATATCCAAAAACAAGTAATACTTTCCCTTTCAATTTTAATAAAAACTTTCAAACACTCCATATTAGAGTAGTTCTTCAAGTCTTCATCTTCAGCAACAGACGGTTTACTCAGGGAGACATCTAATGAATTAGTAACTTTATTTTAAAGCGTCTAAAAAGAAGTGGGTTTGCAAGGCACAACTACATACATGGAGTGATAAAGGTTAATGATTTCTCGGGCCTGGCCAAATAATATTTCTACGATTCCCCTTTATTTTTCTTCTCATTTTTTTAATTTCTCCGTATTGTCTTATGCTCCATAAACATTTGCTTTTATCTAAAAATTTTTTGAATGAACGGACCAGTGTTCAGAACATCCATCTACTAACGCTCGACGCGCTCCAATCGAATCCCCCGATGAGAAAACTCTCCGTACTCATCATTTAAAGGGTGGTAAAAGGTAATGTAAAACTAATAAATAATAACGGTAACCAGACCATCCCCTCGATGAATAGGCGATGGTCAAAAGCAAGCTGAACAAGCTGAGATTTAAATATTTAGGTATGTGTGATGAGAGGGAACGGATGATGCAAGAGTAGTAGGAAAGTTTGAATGGCAGAATACTGGGGTCGCACCATTTAAATCGTTGTATGCTACACATCGGACTAATCTTGAGGCTCTAGGTCTAACAATAAGATTTGTTACCTGTCTTATTGTATGGTAGGGAACTATGGCTGGCAATAAAAGTATAGATCTAAACTCAAGGTTCAGAGGACAATCTAGAGCATGCTAGGTTCAGAAGAATTATAAGAATGAATGAACGTATAGACATTGGTGTTGAAGCAATACGGGGTAAAGAAAATAAATCGAAAGTGTTGAATGTTGTCATTGAAAGCGCAGAAATAGTCGGATGCTTAAGCGAGTATAGGCGCAGATGTGGAACCCGTACCGTCGGGAGACTTGAGAAAGGATGAGTCGGTCACGAATGTCTGAAGGAGCAGAAATGTGAGTCGGCAGAGCGAGACCAATAAAGGTCAAAAATAGAGGAAGCGGGTTTTGTATGGGGCATGGTGTGCCCACCGGGGCCAAGGATGAAACCCTTACAAATTGAACGATTAACCATAGTGAGGTCCGTCCCCGGTCCTGCTGAACATACTCGGGAGTTCCTAGAGTCTGGACGACGATTCGCGACTAATAATGGTACTAACGGGGGCCGGTAAGCTGCTTGCTTTTCGACATTTTCACTATTCTTCTCACTGCTTTTACATTTACTTCCGATACATGACACGCACCTTACCCCAGTTGGGCAAGAAAGGAAGATGAAAAAGAAAGAAAGATTGAAAATATTTCTTTAAAGTATTATGTAGTTCGATAAATTCCAAGAAACTACAATGGTTATAAGTAGCAGTTATGAATCTGCTAAAATGCGTATTTTTTGAAGTCATACAATTCATCTTCTCTTAAGCATATCTGTGATAATTGTTAAATGATTGCTTTTCTAAGCTCTCAACTGATTAAAGTCTTATTATATCAAGTTCTGTATCTATTCCAAACATGGGATAAATGATCATATTTAGCTGTGGACAAGAAAGGGGCAAAGTTCTATTTATCAACAAATTTTCATCCTCTCCTTCATTTAGTAAAGCTAAAGCTTCTAATATGCAGATTTTAAAGCATATAGTAAGTAATAATGCAATCTTCAAATAGTTGCACAATACCTATCAACATAATAAGATTTTTTAAACATACTGTAAGAAATCTTAAAATTACTAATATCAGCAACTGACTATGTCTCTTCTCCATGCCCTATTACACATAATTTTCGGAAAGGTAAAGCAAGTTATTTATTAAAACCATTATTCATCACCATCCAAAACTTGGAAGGATTAGAGTGCTAAAACATCATCATCTGAAACACATTAGTTAAGAGGACGAAGTAGCTAAAGTATCCAACAAGCCCCTCCCTCCCCCCCCCATTTACCCATCCCGACGCAGCCCCACTTGTGGCGTCTCGAAACTGTTGGAGTCATTTCGTGCCAGGCCCACCAATCATGTTCCCCTCCACAAGACCTCGTCAAATTCACTCCTGCACCGTTCCTCTCGCTTTTGAACTCAATTCACATACCTTTCCTTCAACCGGGTTTTTACCGACCCCCTTGACTCTAACACCAGCAATTAACATTGTTTGGCTCCAGCTCCAGGTTCTGACTACACTCTTAGTTATAATCTCTTCTCCCACTTGCACATATCAAAGTCATCTAGCCAGTCTGCAAAATTTGGGCATGCTAAAAAAATATTCTAAGGACACCCTTATTTTGACTCATTAAAAATTTGAAATATTTTGCAGCAAAAACAAATTTTTTTAAAAATTAAAATTATAACTTACTTTCATTATTAAAATAATAACTTACAAAAATTTCTTTTTTATGTAACCTGCCCTGCAACATATCTAATCAATTTATTCAAACGGTTTCCTAAAATAAAATGCTTCATAAAATCCTCCTTTGAACGATCCATTTAATTATTTCTACTTATTTTTAAATCCGAAAATAAGCATTCAACACTCACTTGAGTTTAAAACAAAACTGCATCTGTTTATGCATTATCTTCCAAAATTTTGGGATAGGAAGGGATTGCTTCCGTAGCGGTTAAATTTGGTTTTCGGTCGATTTAATGCATTACGGAATTTTGCTTTATATTTTTCTAGAGGATTTTGGGGGTTGAATGTCTTTTAATGTCTGATTGTCATTTTTCAATCGCTTTTCTGCGCATTTCAATTGATCCTATTCTCTATCAAATTTGGCTTTTTCATCTCCGTCTGACAAGGTACCATAAGAAATCCGACCCAGATTCCTGATCTATGGTATTATTCATTTTAAGTCTTAGCTCAGAAAGAACATTCCTAGTTTTTAATATCAAATCTTCAGTTCTGAGAAAGATTCTTAAAACGTGATCAACTTAGAAGTCAAAAAAAAAAAAAAAAATTAAATACATATAAATATGTCACCACCACTGACGGGCAGAGTCCTAATATTTTATTGCGTGTTAGGTGTGTGAAAAATTGATAAAATAAGGAATGAAAGATGTATTAGGGAATTGTATGGTGTAAAGAAAGGCGTAAATGAGAGAATTATCTTAAGTGTATTAAGATGGTTTGGTCATATGGAAATGATGGATGATAATCGGTTGGTAAGCGAATGTATAGCAGTGTGTGCTCTGGGAATCGACCGACTGGGAGACTGAAGAAAAAGTTGATTGAGTTTTTTAAAGGTGTGTCTGAAAGAAAGGAATGTGGGTTTGGAAGAGGCGATAAGGTACATAATGGGAGTGATTGGTGAGGTTTTGTAAGAGGGTATGGTTCTATGGTTCTGGGCCTGGCCTATTGGATGAACCCCACATTGACGAGATACCACAGTGAAGGTCCGTCGTGTTGTTGTTTTGCCCTTGGGTTGTTTTTTTTAAGGTATGAGTGGAAGGTGTGGGGGTGCCTTACTTTCGACTTACGACAGGGTATTCTACTAACCTTTCTCCAGTGTATGTTGCACACCTGACCCCCAATCTGGGGAAAGTAGGAAGGAAAAGAAAGAAGGAAAGAAAAATATAAACCATTCTAATTAGAATATTAAGTTAATTTTGCCAAACATTTAATTAAACCCAGATCAAGCAACGGAAAACGAGCTTAGACACTTACCAGTAGCTCCACACCCTCAGCCACGAAGTTACCGAACATTGAGCTGCAGAAAATACAATGGTTTGAAGAACAACTCTGAGAGAATTAAGAATATTTCTTAGACAAATTTGTGCTAAACTTTCAAAATATGAATGTAAGATATTAATATATTATATATATATATATATACTATATATATATATATATATAATATAATAATTATATATATACTATATATTATATATAATATATATATATATTATATATATATATATATAATATATATACATAATATTATATATTATTACTATACATCTACATAATTATATATTATATATATATATATATATATATATATATATATATATATATGATATATATATATAATATATATATATATATATATATATATATATTATATTTATATATTATAATTATATTATTATTATTATTTATTATTGTTATATTTTTATTATTATTATTATTATTATTATTATTATTATTATTATTTTATTATTATTATTTTATATTATTATTATATATATATATTATTATTTTCTTTTTTTTCCCAAGACTGGGGGAAGGTGTGTAACATGCATCGGAAAAGAGAAGTAGTAGAAGAATATGACACAAGTCGAAAAGAAAGCCCAGCCTTACCTCCCCCTCTATACCTATTAGTGAGAACTCGACGCAGTCAGAAAATCCACCCTAGAGCTTCATGGGACCGCGACGGACCCTCACTATGGCATATCGTCAAGTGTAGGGTTCATCCCCTGGCCCAGGTGGGCCACAACCATGCCCCCTCACAAAACCCCGCCATTCACTCCTATTATGCACTTTTATTCTTGCCTCTGCCAAACTCACATTTCTCTCCTCCAGGCGTTCCTTTACTGACTCAATCCACTTTTTCTTCGGTCTACCAGCCGGTTGATACCCAGCACACTCACCACTATACCTCCGCTTAACCAACCGACTATCATCCATCCTTTCTACATGACCAAACCATCTCAATGTACTTTCATTTATTCTCTTATTTACCCCTTTCTTCACACCACACAACTCTCTAATACGTTCATTCCTCATTTTATCAATTCTTCTCACACCTAACACACCCCTAAGATTGTCCATCTGAACACATTATACTTTAGATCTATACCTCTTGTTCCAGACCATAGTCTAACTGCTATACATTAACATAGGTAACAACATACCCTTATGTAAGACCCTTGCGCACTCCAGACTTATTCCCTTTACATCCACAAGGGATTTAATTTCACCAGCCACCTTCCTGCCATTCACAACTTTCCTATTACACACTTCATCATCCGTTCCCTTATCATCCAACATATATCCTAAATATTTAAACTCAGACACTTGTTCGCAAATAAGTGCTGCTCTCACTGATTATAGTAACGTGTACACCGAGGACTTCCTCACTTCCAACCATAACCTTACTCTTATCTACATTTACTTTCAAACCCCACCTTTTACATACCCTGCCAAATCTATCTACCAATCCTCTCAAACTCTCTTCAGGTTCACCACACAAAACCAAATCATCCGTATGTAATA
>JABUQX010014757.1:40000-49453 GCA_015478945.1 Trachelipus rathkii
ATATATATATATATATATATATATATATATATATATATAATATACTTCTTTTTTCTTTATCTCCTTTATTGTTCCCAAAATGAGTTAAGGTGCGACGAGCATCGAAAAGAAAAGCAAGTCAGAAGAGCATGACACAAGTCGAAAAAAGCCCAGCCTTACCGCCCCCTCATTACCATTAATTAGCGAGAACTCATCGGTCAGAAGAAAAATCCACCCTTAAAGCTTCATGGACAGCGATGACCCTCACTATGATAGATCTCAGTGTAAAGGCGTTCATTCCCTTGGCCCAGGTGGCCACAACATGCCCCCATACAAACCCCGCCATCTCTCCTATCATTGCACCTTTATTCTACGCCCCTTAACCAACTCACATTTCTCTCCCATTCAGACATTCGTCACCACTCAATCCACTTTCTCTTCGGTTTCCCAGCCGGGTCGGTTCCAAACACACTCTCCACTATACATTCCGCTTAACCAACCGACTACCATTCATCCGTCCACATGACCAAACCATCTCAACATACTTTCATTGATTCTCTCCATGTACCCCTTTCTTTCACACCACACAACCTCTAATAAGTTCATCCTCATTTTATCAATTCTTCTCGAACACCCTAGCATGCTCCTAAGATTGTCCATAAGCTGAAACACATTGAAACCTGTGATCTATACTCTTCTTTATTCCGACCATTAGTCTCACTACCATACCCAAAACACAAGTAAACAACAACCCTCATGTAACCCTAAGCGCACTCAAGACTTGTCCCTTTACATATTCACCAACGATTTTTAATTGCGACCAGCAACCTTCTTCCTGCCTGTTCATCCATACTTTCCTCTACACTCTGCATTCATCCTTCCCGTTCCCTTCTCATCCACACATACCCTAAATATTTAAAAACTCAGACCACTGCTCCACTGCCTCTCACCATTATCTTACATAGCACACACTGAGGACTTTCCCCTCACAACGCATAACCTACTCTTATCTACGTTTGACTTTCAAACCCCTCCTTTTACATACCCTGCCAAATCTCCCTACCAATTCCTCTCAAACTCTCTTCAATTTCGCCACACAGAACCCAAATCATCCGCCATATAATAGGTTTTTTTTTTTAAAGGATAGGGCACCTCCACTTCATCTTCCATTCTCCATCATTCATAACACCATTGCCTGCCATCCCCACCTCGAATTCTTCATAACCCCATCCATTATACAAATTGAAAAACCAAGGAACATAACACAACCCTGTTCTCCTCCGCTTTTAATCCATAAACCAATCACCATGACACACTTTATTCTTACACACGCCTCACTTATCTCCATACATACTTTTGATTCCATTCAGAAGCCCTACCACCAACACCATAATCACTAACACCTTAAGCTTCCCTATTAACTCTAATATAGCCCTGTTGCAAATCCATAAAACCTAAATATAATTTATTCTTCTTCCCCTCATTTTCTCAGATCATTTTTTAATGTAAAGATTTGATCACACATCCTCTACCACTCCAAACGCACCTTGTTCTTTCACCAATCAAGTCCTTCAGTCACTCGACCCACTCTTTCGACCAAAATGCCAGCATAGTACCTTCCCTACAACACTCAAAAACTAATTCCCCTAATTTCTACCATTCCCCTTTTCTCCCTTACCCTTATTACAAGGGTACTATTACGCTCTCCTCCAATCCCTTGGAATCTATACTCCTCCATTAAAACGCTTTGTGTACACAACTTGCCAAATCCAGATCAATCACCATCTTGCCCTCCCTCTTGATTCATTTCACCAGTTAAATTCATCGTATACCTGCAGATTTAACCATTCTTCAACTTTCTCACTCTACCCGATTACCTCCTCCTTACTAATAACCCTCATCCCCAAAATACCTATTTCCTTCTTGTACCATCAAACGCCACACACATTCACTAACATCCTCATCATTACTGTTAATATTGTGCAGATTTTCGAAAAGTGTTCTTTCCACACTCCCCTACATCCATTTCATCAGTTACAAAAGCACCATCCCTAATTCAATTATTCTAAGCAGATTCCCCTTATTCTCATTCTTAACTTTCGCGCTTCCTCCAAAGAGCTCCTATTCCCTTATGTCCTCATTCATTTCCTCCTTCCAAAATGTTCATTTACTCTTGTTTTCTCCTACGTATGCCCACCCTTTTAGTATTTCTTTTTCCTCCTTAAATAATTCAAGCATCTTTCTTTTGAAACTTCCATCATTTGGCTTTTATACATTCAACCACGCTTCTTTTTTTACCTTTACCGCTTTCATCACCTTCCTCATTCCACCATTCGCTGTTAACATTCTTACTTCCTACCTTTAGCACAGCCACACACTTCCTTTGCACTACTACCAATTGCTTCCTTCATTTGCCCCAGATTTTTCAGGTATCAACTTGTTCACATCACCGCATTTACTAGCGAGCGCTTCTACAATACTAATCTTATTTGTCTTGCTCACTTACTTCTCACTCTTAATTTTACCTACTCCTTTCGTATCACCTTCCTCTCCATCCAAGCCCCCACTAACTTAATTTTACATAGAACAACATAATGATTCCGATAAATCCCATTCCTAAACCCCCACTGATTTAACATCCAAACACAATTACTTCAACATCTCCTCTTCACCAACACAACACAAAATCAATCATACTCCACTTCATACCATCTCTTACCACACCAACTCTAGTTATACTTATGAGATACTCTTGTGTTAAAAGAAAATATTACTTAAACACATACCTCTCTCTCTCACAGAATCAATCAACCTTCCTACCATTCTCAATTTCTCCCGCCACCCCAAAACCACTTATACCTCCCTTTTTGATCACCTATCCAACCATTCAGGTCCCCAAACACTATCAATCTGAAGCCCTAACTCACCCCATCCAGAATCAAGTAATTATCCCAAAAAACGTACTCTCTTCAACGTTTCCCTCAGATGGACCAACTCACAACCACACATACCTTGGACTTTTCAAACTTAAATTAAACCATTAGAATTCTAGGACTCACACACAACAAGGCTACCATAGCTTTGTACCACAGTTCACTCATCAAAATGCAACTCCTTCTCTTCCTCTCTCAATTCTCTCCACACAGCACGCACACATTCACACCCACCACTCAATTCAGCCTTTCCTTCATCCTTTTGTTTTCATCACATGCGAGCAAATCAAATTTGCCCTTCTAAAGTTACATCCATCACCTCTCTCCTCTTCTCCTCACATTTATTCCTCTGACATCCATGTACCCATAATGATTCATACAATTTCGCCGAAAAATTAGAGGTCGTTACGGCGATCACGACCATTCTCCGAGACATGCATCAGCATTCCTAGCAAGAGATAGTGTAGTGCGGCAGCCAACCCCAACTACCACCGCCCCTTAGTCGACTTTTACACAGCAGACATACGAATGTGGGCAATTCTGCTTCCCCGCCACACAGATATAGAGTATAGATGTCTGTAAGGTGTTATAAAGTGGGTGTGTACTTTAATCAGTAATATGATATGTATTAATGGTGGTTTATGTAATATGATCTGAGATGCAGTGTGTTAAAGATAGAACGCAAACAGAGAAAAGAACGCACCATTAAAAAATGGATGGTAATTTTCATTACGCTATCGAGATGCTGTGTACTCTCCCTTATATATATATTATAATTATATATATATATATATTATATATTATATATATATATATATATATTATATAAATATATAAATATATATATATATATATATATATATATATATATAATATATATATGTATGATATATATATTCTTCATCTACCTTTTTCTCCCCAAGACTTGGGGTAAGGTGCGTACATGCATCGGAAAAGAAAAGCAGTATAAGAATATGACAAAAGTCGAAAAGAAAGCCCATTCTTCCGCCCCCTTAAGTAGTAAGAACGAGTTCTCACTAAAAGGTATAAAAGGGGGGGTAAGGCTGGGCTTCCTTTTCGACTTGCGTCATATTCTTTTACTACTTTTCTCTTTCTGGTGCATGTTACGCACCTTACTCCCAGTCTTGGGGGAAGAAGGTGATTGATGATATATAGCTGTTCCCCTTCACCTTCTTTAATTACTTCAATACACCTCACATTTTTTTCTTCTTTGACAGTATAGTTGCATCAGTAGTAGTAATATGAACATTATTGTGCGTAACACTGGAAGCATATTAACTTATTTTTGGGAAATAGGAAGCATTCCAAGAGTTCCTCTGGATAGCTTCAGGGAAAGTAAGAAATCCGTTCAGATTTTAAGAATATTTTGGTATATAGGGTCATATTCACTTTTTTATGTATTATTGTCCTCATTTCTGTAGTTAATCTGTTTCAGTCTCTTTTCAATTAAGTCATTCCTTATCCTCCAAAAATTAATAAAAATGTTCTTTTTCCTTTAGTTTCAACTCTCTATCTTAAAACACATGATGTTATTTTTGCATTTTTGCAATAAACCGATAAGTGCTCAGTGCATATGGGCATAAGGCAGCCAAAACCATACAACATTGTGTGGAGATAGGAAATTCCAAGTTTGCTTGTTGCAGTGAGTGTTGGCACTAAATTAGCTTTCAATCCATTTTTATTCTGTGAACCTCTTATTACCTAATTTGTTTTTAGTACTAAATGTAATCCTTCTCACCTTTGGTTTCCCACCATTGCTTTCCTAAGAATTGATCTTGGTTTAATGTTCTCTACATGTTAATTCGTTTTACCGTCCTTTCAAATGTTGCATAAAATAAAGATAAAAAGTTACTTAACGGCTACACGTTAATAGTGTAAATTAGTAAATGTAGTGTAAATCAAACGAAAGTTTAAATAAAAATAAACATTTTTAAGGGGCTAAGGAAGAAGTTTTGAAAGCAATTAAATTTTTTTTTGTTGTTGTGGACTAGTTTTTGGTGCGTCTATTGAAATAGGGAAATATATTGGAAGAACGTTCGTTAAGCGGTCAGTGAGTGTATTATAGTTATTCTTCCACACTTGTCTTCGCTCCCCTTCCCCCAAATTCTCCCATATCGTCCACTCTCTCCAATATATACAATATAATAATATATAATAAAAGTAAAATTATAAATAACAAATAATTAATTGTAAAAATAACAAAGCAAACACACCTTATATATTATTATAAATATATATATATATATATATATAATATATATAGTATATATAGTATATATATAGTATCTATATATATATAATAATAATATATATATATATATATAACTAATCCATAACCTAACCTAACTTAACCTAACCTCATTTCACCCCTAGAACATCTATTTATGTATCATAGAGGCTACCTGCCAAAAAAAAAAAAAAACAGAACTCCCGTTCCGTGTGGCTGTTAAGTAACTTTGTCAAAAAAAAAAAAAAAAAAAAAAAAAAAATTTAAACATTAAAAAAAAAAAAAAAAAAAATTTTTGGGGAGAAAAAAGGGGAGAGGAAATAAATTTAGGAGAAAATTTGAATTAAATAATTTCCGAGGAGTGAGTGTAAATTCAAGAGAGATTTTAGAAAAGTAAATCATATTAGAATGTAAGGGAGATGAGAATTTCCAAAATAGATTTGATTACTTGTTATTCTCTTTTAAAGCTTCCGACGATCAGGGAAAACGTTTCCTGAAGAAATGGCAAACATTTAGCTTTAGTGAAATGTAATTCTTGGTATGGATTAATTTTTACTTGAATTGATTTACAGATATAGCAATACGACATAGGGCCTGCACTCTCAGGGACACTGCCTATGCCTACATAAAGGCTGAAATGGATACAGATTTCGAAATGAAGTGCCGAGATATCAGGAAAGCCAGAGTTTACAGGGAACAGTCTGGAGCAGAACTTGCACCAGATTTTATCAAGGTTTGTATTCACTCTAATATATATATATATATATATATATATTATATATATATAATATATATATATATATATATATATTAATATATATATATATAATATATATATATATATATATATATATATATATATATTATATATAATAATATATAAATTTTTTTTTGTTTTTTTTTATATATATAATATAATATATATATTAATAGTGATGCGGACGATTAATCGGCGGAATCAACCGATTCTTTGACCGATTCTTTCGTATACAATCTGAAAATAATTTTTGCCTAAAAATACTTAAAAATTTTGCTGATTGTACAAATTTCTTGAGCCACAAGGAATCAATGGCATCGGAAATAATCCCAAATATGAAAATGATGTGAGTTTTGTTTGGAAAATGGGTTCAGGAAAATAAGTACTTGTAGGTGTGATGGGGGGGACTTGGGGTCTACAGTAATCTAGCTATGGGAAAAGGAATTGCATAGAGGAGAAATAGGGATCGAGCATTGTACCTTATAAGAACTTTGTTGTCTACCTATTCTTCATCACGCATGGAAAATTTACATTCCTGAGGATGAAAGGGGGTATTGATCAGATAAGAAAGAATGAAGATATTCTTAAGCAATGTATGTGCGAAGATATATGTGTATAAAGGAAAGGAAAACCAGTTTGCCCATCTACGTTAAAACCAATTCTTAAGATGTCTTTCTCATTTATCTACATGTAATTAGGGCGAAAAAGTCGATACTAAGCATAATTATTGTAAATCTTCAGTTTTGAAAGCTGTTTTGCGGTAATTAAAAAGAAAAAAACTTTAAAAGAGCTCAGGTATTACAGAGATGCAATGTGTGATCGAAAGTAACAAACGAAAAATATGAAAAATGTTTGATAAAAGTGAGAAACTGTGTGCTGAAATAAAAAATGAGTGATATAATGACTAAAAATGCAGAAAGTGGATTACAACTGGTGGAAAATAAATTTACCTTTCAGCATTTGGTGTCCTTGCTAGAAAATATAAGCTCGCCTCCCTCTTCCGTGGAAGAGAAATGAGGGGAGAAAGAATAATGTATTTTAATGTTTATGGATTGCCAAAACAGGGCTATGATTATGATTTAATAGCGGAAACTCTATGCAATTGTTAGTTATAGATGTGATGGTGTAGCTTCTGATGGAATCAAAATATTATGAGAATATGAGCGTTGTTGTAAAAAAATGGTGTCTAGAGTAGATGGTTTAATATTAACAGCAGAGTTTAAGCAGGATTTTCTGTCTCATTGTTATTCAATTTAGTATATGATGGGGGGTTATGAAAGGTAATTAGCGGTGTGTGGGGAGGTCAGGAGATGGGTATAGAATGATGGAGAATGGAGAGAGTGGTGCAGTGGGTGGCCTTACCTATGGTTGAAGATGTGGGATAGATTTCGCGTTTGTTTTGTGAATCTGAGAGCAGGATTGAGTGGAGGGGATATTTGTGGTTAGAAGAGAGTTTGGCGCAGGTGGGGGGGGGTGGGGGTTGTGGTAGAATGGTGGAGTGAGGGTGGGTGTGGGGAAATGAGAACGGTAGATGAAGATAAGGTTGGAGCGGTTTGGGTTTTTAAGATGTGGGTGGGGAAGGACAGTTCTCAGGGGTTGGTTGAAGTGGTAGGTGATAGGTTTGAGAGGTGGGGTTGTAAGTCATCGTGGGTGTAACCAAGTGTCTGATTAAATAGTTTTAGAGATATATGTTGGATTAAGATGGGAAGACGGGATGTATGCTGAAGTTGGTGTGAGTATGTAGAGAGTGGGTGAATGACAGAAGTGGGTGGTGTGCGAATTAAATCGTTGTGAGTTGAAAGACTCAGTGTGGTTGCGCTAGGTGATTACATGAAGGGTATGGTGTTACTTGTGTTAATGTATTAGCAGTGAGACCATAGTCTGAAACGCAAGAGTAGGGATTATAATCTAAAAGTACAGGATGGTTGTTCAATGTACAATGTTACGGCGTGTTAGTGTGAGGAAGAAGTATAAAATGAAGAATGAGCGTTATTAGAGAAGTTGTGTTGTGCTGAAGGTATAAGGTAAATGAGGAGAATAAATGAAAGGAAGTACGTGAGATGGTTTGGTCAGTGGAAAGATGTATGATAGTCGGTGTGCGGTGTTAATCGAGTGTGTAGTGCGGAAGCTTTGAATGACCAAACTGGGGAGACTGAAGAAAAAAGACGATTGGATCGTATAGAATAGGTTGGAGAGAGAAAATGTGGAAGTGCAGAGGCAGAAAGAAATGTACATAATACGGAGTGATACGGGTTTGAAGGGTAGGTTGTGCCCACCCGGGCCATAGTTAATGAACCCATACTGACTATAGCCATAGTAGGTCCGTCGCTCCCGTGAAACTCTATGTATGTGCTGGACTGCGATGATTTCACTAGTAGTATAAGAGCGTAAGTGTGGGCTTTTCTTCTCGACTTGTCATATCTCCTACTACTTTTCTGTAGGTGGAGGAGGGTAATGTATCATATATAGTATATATAAATAGAGTGAGTATATATAGATATATTGATATATAGTATTAATATATATTATATATATATATATATAATAGTATATATATATATATATTATTGATATATAACTTCTAATATAAGCTGGGGACAAGGTGGTTCATACATGCATCGGAATAGAGAAGTAGTAGAAGAATATGACACAAGTCAAAAGAAAGCCCAGCCTTACCCGCCCCCTCAATACCTTATTTGTGAATACTCGCTCGCAGTCAGGAACATCCATCCCTAAGAAGCTTCACGGAGACCCTGCGACGGACCCTCATCGTATGGCATATCGTCAAGTTAGTGTTTTCATCCGCAAAGGTGCCACAAGCCCACAACCATGACCCCCTCACAAAACCTCACCGCCATTCACTCCTATTTATGCACCTTTCTTCCTGTCCTCTGCCAAACTCACATTCTCTCCTTCAGACATTTCTTTTCACTGACTCAATCCACTTTCTTCGGCCTCCACCGGTTGATTGCCCAACACAACCACTATGTCATCCGCTAAACCAACCGACATCATTCATCCTTTCCACATGAACAAACCATCTTAATATACATTCATTTATTCTTTCATTTACCCTTTCTTTCACAACCACTTAACTCTTATAATACGTCATTCCTCATTGTTGATCAATTCTTCACACCCTAACACGCCCCTAAATATTGTCTATTCTGAACACATTGAACTTTAAAACTATACCTCTTATTCCAGACATAAGTCTCACTACTTTACATTAACAAAGGTAACAAAAACATACCCTCATGCAAGTCCCTAGCGCACTCAATACTTAGTCCCTTTAACATCCACCAACGCAATTTAATTGCACCCACTATCCTTCCTCCCATTCACTAACTTTCTTGACTATCACTCTGCATCATTTCGTTCCGCTTTTAAAATCCAAAAACATATATCCTAAAATATAAAACCTTCACCACTTTTACAGCTGCTCACATGTCTAAAATACTTCACCACGAGCACTGCCTCACTCAACAACCATAACTTACTCTTATCTACTTTACTTTAAAAACCCCATCTCTCGT
>JABUQX010014758.1:0-15000 GCA_015478945.1 Trachelipus rathkii
AGAGTATGTAACAATATCAGTAATGTTAATGGCATCTTTTTTTTGAAGCGTACGACTCTCATATTCATATATTTTCCCGTCAAAACTCATATTTGAAGCATGATTTTTAAATACCATTAGGTAATTAAATGATCATCGTTAATGACCTGATACATTGACAAGTTGAAATTTACATGTGGCTAATATGATGCAGTCTGAATAAGTGATAGTGAAGAGTGTGATAACGTGATATCTTCATCTATCAATATTCAACTCTTAAACTCATATTAATTTGCTTTTTTATTCCTTTTTTCCAATCAAGGTGGGCTATATTAAGAAATTAGTGCGTATTTTTTAAAATCAAAGAATTCTAAAAATATAATTAATAGAGCAAATCGGCTTGTTCTGTGAATTTCTTTATATATATATATATATATATATATATATATATATATATACTATCTATATATATATATATATTATATATATTATATATTATATATATAATATATATTAATATATATATTATATATATATATTATATATATACTATTTGTATTTAATATATATATATATATATATATATATGTAGTAAGTGTACTCAGTCCCGAGGCAACCTAATTCTTCTATATAATAAGTATGATAGTATTAGGCTTAGGGGGAGATTGATGTAGCCCGAAGGGCTTATTTGTCAATTCCGACAACAGACAAAACGAAGTTTTGTCTATTGTTTGTCTATGTTTGTTAGTTTGTTTATGTTTGTTTGTTGTTTGTTTCGTGTGTTTGTTTGTATTTATTATCTATTTATTATTTATTTATTAAATTATGATCACGTAGTGATCATAATTTCGAGTTGTGTTGTGGCCTTTGACTCGGGTTTTTTTCCTCGACTCCCGACTCCGACTCCGGCTCCGATCCGACTCCGCTCCGGCTCCGATTCCTGCTCCGACTCCGGCTCCGCACTCCTGCTCCGACTCCGGCTTCAGCTATAGTGTTTTTATTTTATTATTATTTTATTATTGTTTTTAAAACAATCTTTAATAAAAAGTAACATTATCAATTCGTATTATTATTAATTATTTGATAATATTATTATTATTATAACCATTTAAGATATTATTTTATAAATTATTAGAATTTATTAATTCTTTTTATTTACAACATACTTTATATTTTTTTGCTAAAGAATGGAGAGAGAAGAAAGAAGAAGAAGAAGAGAAGAGAAGAAGAAGAATGAGAAGAAGAAGAAGAAGAAGAAGAAGAAGAAGAAGAAGAAGAAGAAAAAGGAAGAAGGGAAAGATTCAGTTCAAGGTCACACGGATTACACAATGTTTGTTATTCATTTTGAGCAATATATTTCACTGAAGATTATTATTATTATTATTATTATTATTATTATTATTAATTTTATTATTATTATTATTATTATTTTATTATTATCATTATTATTTATTATTATTAGTTATCATTATTAGTATATAATATATTATATATATTATATATATATATTATTATATATATATTATATTATATATATTTATATATAGTTATATATATATATAATATATATATATATATATATATATATATATATATATATATATATATATATATATATATTGAGATGGGCCGGAATTTTAAAAGCGAATCAATGCTTTGTTTTCCTCTCCTCTCTCTCTCTCTCTCTCTCTCTCTCTCTCTCTCTTTTCTCTCTCGTCTCTCGTCTCTCTCTCTCTCTCTTCTCTCTCTCTTCTCTCTCTCTCTTCTCTCTCTCTCTCATTTTCAGAGAACTTTTTCTTTTATTATTATTATTATTAATTATTATTATTATTATTAATATTATTATTATTATTATTATTATTATTATTATTATTATTATTATTATTATTAATTATTATTATTATTATTATTATTATGTAGTATAAGTAGTAGTAGTAGTAGTAGTGTAAGTGGTACAGATAAGTAGTTTAGGTTTATCGTATCGGGTTAAAATTTGAAGGGGGTGTTAGATGGTTGAGATAACTCATTTGTATACGAAGCTAACGTCCTCCCCCAGGGTTCCCCGAGGGGGACGCCCACCCCATTTTCAAAATCAAAAGTGCTCGTAATTGGTTGAAATTTGGTGAGATGAATTCAGAGTTGAGTTTCTAGAAAGAATTAGTATAGGATTCAGAGTTGGCTCAGGCACCGGTGCTGGAGCGGTGCGGAGCCGGTGTTTAATAAACAGTCGAATAACAACAATGTTGGTGTCCTCATATGGGTTTATCGAGGTCGTAGAGTTCGAATATGATTGGTTATAAGTCCATATAGGGTTCTAGGATCCCACAGATGGGGATTCCACCCAAACCTAAAATTATTAACGTAGAAAGCTGAAACTCGTATACACTACTATATAAGGTACTCAATATCATATAAGGGTTTAATTAGCCTTAAACACACTCCATTGGGGGGGATGCTAGCGCCACAAAAACTTGAATACTGTCGTAGAAGGTATGATTGGTATACTCCTTCATTTAGTAAGGTATCATACTACTGACAGTGTTAAAATTAATGGTGAGGAATCAAGGGGGGATGCTAGCCCGTCCAACATTGAATATTGACGCTAGAAACTGAAACTTGGGTATACACCTATGCATAATACAGGTATCATTGCTGAACCAGTGGTTAATTTGCTGTGAGCACCAGCAGGCGGGATGCTGCCCACAAAAACTCGAAATATAGGCGATAGAACAACGAAACTTGTATAACATCTTTCCTTATGTGTATAATGATCCGAAAGAAAGCAAAAAAAAAAAAAAAAATAAAAAAAAAAAAAAAAAAAAAATTTAAAAAAATTAAAAATTTTTTTTTTTTTAAATTTAAAAAAAAAAATTTTTTTTTTTTTTTAAAATTAAAAAAAAAAAATTAAAAAAATTTAAAAATTTTTTTAAAAAAAAATTAAAAATTTAAAAATTTTAAAATTTTTTTAAAAAAAATTAAAAAAAAAATTAAAAAATTAAACATTTTTTTTTTCTATCTTTTTAATTTTATAACAAAAAAAAATTACGTTTTTTATATAAATCAAACACCCTCAAAAGCCTCTGGAGCCTCTGGAGCCTCTTGAGCCCTCCCGGCCTCATCCCAGCCTCCCAAGCCTCCCTACCCTCACCATCTATGATCTATTGACCCCTGTCTCCTCAGCCTCCCCTCCCCATCTATGATCTGTTGATTCATGTCATATTTTGTATAACATAACATAAAAATAAATTTATTTTGTTTTTATAATACATGAAACAGTTTGTTTTTTACTAAAATTTACGCTTTTCATATTTATACACTTAGATATTGGGTTTTTTTACATACCCTAAACCTGTAAATCAGTAAATCAACCACCCACCCCTCCCATCCCTACGCCCAAATCTGGATATTTATCACATTAACAATAGTAATATTTAACAAATTTTTATCATAACCTTGTCTAATTATCATAGTGATCAATGAATATATGCTAAACATTAACAAAGATCCATACTTAACACAGTAAAGTAACTAAACTTGGAGTGAGAACGAGAACCTACTTACCACGTTTTTTCTAATCATGGTCACTCTGATATTTTTACATTACAATAGTAATCATTTTAACAAATTATCTAATTAACTTGTCTTAGATTTCATACTGATCATCATATTTCTAGTAACGAAAGTTATCACACCAATAAAGAAAAAATAGCATCATCTGAATTACGAATATAACGTACATTCACAACCTAACACATTCTTAAACAGGAATAGAACAAGGTTAACATTAAACACAAAGCTTCATACTAAACAACAGTAAAGTACAACTAACATTGAGGCGCAGAACGTAACCTACTTACACTCTTTCTAACATTATCACTGATGTTTTTACATTAACATAGTAAACGAATTTAAACAAAAAAATTTTTTTAAAAAAAATCACAACCTTATGTAAGTATCTTACTGATCAATGAATATATTCGCCTAACGTAACAAAAGTTTTCATATTAATAAAGCAAACACTACGGATCATCATGAATACGAATATAATGTACAACAACAATCCTAACACATCTTAAACACGAATAAACTCCCAACATTAACAAAGTTCCAATATTAACAACTGTAAGCAACTAAATTTTGCTATACAACACGCGTAACTTCATTCCCACACTTTTTCAAACATATGCTCTAAGCATAATCATTAACTATTTCCGTATTAAACACTGGTAATTTATCATTCACCGTACCTTAATTATCATACTGATCTAACGAATATATGCCTAAACGTAACAAAGTTTGCCTTAACATGTAACATATCATCAGTCTAACCAGAATATATACACACTAACCGAAAAACTAAATACCTTAAACCGAATAAGCAGCTAACATTAGCAAAGTTCATTACTTAACAACAGTAAGTAACTAGCGTTGCATACAAAACGTAACCTGTTCATACGTTTTTCAACATATCTCTAACATAATCATTACTATTTTTCGTATAACACTAAAATGTATCATAACCTTGTCCTATTATCATACTGATCAACGATATATGCCAAGGTAACAAAGTTTTTTGGCTTAACAAAGCTAACATATCATAGTCTAAACCAAGAAATAAATAATGTATAACATCAACCCTAACATACTAAACACGAATAAACAACTAACATTAACAAAGTTCCATACTTAACAACAGTAAAAGTAACTACAAAACATGATAGAACGTTTTGCCTTTCCTAACATCCTTTTTTTTCTTTTTTGTTTTATAACTGCTAAAGTGAATATTGAGCTTCAATACTAACAAACTTTTGGCATTGAAAAACTTTTAACTATTTTTATATTTTATTTGTTTAAAACTTTTTTAGTTTTGTTTTTTTTTTAAAAAACTTTAATTTTTAACTTTATTTCTTTAAAAATTTTTGTTTTAAACTAAAAAATTTTATTCTTTTTATGTTTAATAACGTAAAAAATTCGCGTTTTTACACACCCTAAAGTTAATCAGTAAATCAATAAATCAAACCACCCTACTTCCCCCTACCTCGCCCAACCCTGATCTATTGGGGTATTGATCTATTGATCTGTTATTCAAGTCATATTTTCGAGTATCATTTGGATAAACATCGCATAAAAATATGATTCTTTTTTATACCTAACCTCGAATATTATGCTGAAACATATACAAAGTTTGTTCACATCTATAAAGCTCACATAACTAACGCTGATGCAAGAAATATAATGGTATAACATCAACCCTAACAAAATACATACTTTGCAACAGGAAAGTAACTTGACGTTGTTTACAGCCCACACACATATTCAGTTTTCTTTCCCACCGACTCCAAAATATAACTATTAATTTACATTAAATAGTAACATTTTTAACAAAATTTAATCACAATCATACTCGCCAACAAGAATCATAGTCGCTGCTGAATTGTACCTGAAAGTTTTACTGATTTAAATAAAAGCCAATATGCATCTATCTAACTAAAATATTGCCAAAGACAAACCTAACATAACTTATGATCGAATAAATGACTAACATTAACAAATGTTTCACTATACTTAATAACACTAAAGTAACTAACAATGCATACAGAGCGAACATGTACGAACTGATGTGGTTTTCTGTTTCACTAGAGTTATCAAATACAAGTCGAGAAATTGTTTCAAACTCCTCCCACTTTTCGAAATATTACGCAATACCTATGATCTTGTTTGGTTCGTTTTCGAAACATTACGCAATACTTATGATTCTTGTTTTAACATATCTCTAAAATATTAACGTTAATCTTACACTAACATAATAACATTTAACAAAAATTAATCACAACATTGGTTAATTATCATACAGACGCAGCGACAAGTATGCTAAATACATAAAGTTTCCACCATAATAAAGCTAACATAGCATCATCTCAACTAAGAGAAATACTGCCCAAAGACAAAAATAAACACATCTTAGCAGGATAATGACTAACATTAACACAAGTTTCATACTTAAACAACACTAAAGTAAACTAACATGCATACAGAACGTAACATGGTACGAAGCTGAATATGGTTCCTGTTTCACTAGAGTTATCAAATACAAGTTCGAGAAATTTGGTTCAGAACTCTCCCACTTTTCGAATATTAATGCATACCTATGATTTCTTGTTTGGTTCGTTTTTTCGAAACTTCGCATACCTATGATTCTTGTTTGGTTTCGTACCTCTAACATATTTACGTTAATCTTTAAACTAACATAGTAAACATTTAGCAAAAATTTATCACACATTTGGTTAATTTCATACAGACCAGCAAAAGTATGCTAACATAATAAAGTTTCCAACATTAATAAAGCTACAACTAGCAATCACCTGAATACAAGAAAAATAATAGCCAAAGACAAACATAACACATCTTAAGCAGGAATAAGCAGTTAACATTAACAAAAGTTCCATATTACACCAGTAAGCAACTAACCATGGATGCAAAAACGTAACCTATCTTAACTTTTTTCAAGCATAACTCTAACATATTAACGTTAATCTTTACATTGACACAGTAACATTTAACTAAATTTTCTCACAACATTGGTTAATTATCATAAAGAGCAGCGAAAGTATGCTAACGTAACAAAGTTTCCACATTAATAAAGCTAACATAGCATCAACCGAACTAAGAAAATAATGCACAAAGACAAACCTAGCACAGCTTAAGCAGGAATAAACTGTTAACATTAACAAAGTTCCATACTTAACACAGTAAAGCAACTAACATGATGCAAAACGTAACTTATTCTTACTTTTTCCATATCTCTTACATATTAACGTTAATCTTAACACTAACACAGTAACATTTAACTAAAATTTCTTCTCACAACATTGGGTTAATTATCAATACAGACTGCGAAAGTAGCTAACGTAACAAAAGTTTCCCACACCATCAATAAGCTAACATAGCGTAAACATGAAACTAAGAAAATAATGCACAAAAACAAACCTATCACAACTTACAACACAAATAAAACCTGTTAACATTACAAAGTTCCATCTACAGGAAACCAGTAAAGCCTTCGATGCTTTCGATAATATTGAAGAATTCTTCAACTGATATGATTAAAGGTATATTACTTGCACCTCCAATTGGACCACAGGTAATATATTGCTCTCCATTCGTTTTACGAAATAATGTAAATGATACATCGTTGGGTATTACAAAGATCCTCGTAAAGAGGACGTCTGTAGAAGCAGAACGAGAGGTCATCATATCAACACAGCGAAAAATGTCTTACTGGCGAAATTCGTATGTATAAACAACCCTTATAGGTAATGGGATTCTTTCTTTCAACCAATCAGAAGAAAGTAAACAAGAATACAACGTACGAATGAACCATATCAGTTCAATATTCTCGAGGTTGTTCGAGCTGTTGTTGTTGTTGTTGTTGCTGTGGCTGTTGTTGTTATTGTTGTTGTTGCTGTAGAGGTAAGGTTCCTGTGTTATATTTCAACTTCTCATTTATCACAACATTGATTAATTATCAATACTGATCAACGAATATACTCTAGCGTAATAAGGTTTCCATATCAATAAAGCTAACATGATGTAAAATGAACTAAGAAAATAATGTACAACGACAAACATGACACACCTTAAGCCCGAATTAAACTGTTAATCATTAACAAAGTAATACTTGCCAAATCAGTAAGTAACTAACATTCATGTCAAAACGTACCTATCATACGTTTTTTTCAAGGCATGTCTCTAAATTCAATACTCAATTTTTATTTTTTCAGCTTACTCTCTTTTTTAGACTACACCCCCTCTTTCAGAAAATTTAAACATGAAAACATGAAAAAGATTTTATGCTTTAACCATTTACATAAAGTGTTGCAATACTTATTATATTTATTAAACAAACTGGTAAATCTGGCAACTGCGCATCATACAGAGGTGATTTGACAGCAATGTATAGACTTGGGAGCTTGAGTTATATTAAATCAGTGAGCTACCGATGCGTTTATTCATAATTCAATAGCAAAAGCTCTAAGGCAACCTAACATTTATTCACCAAAACTTTAACCTAGGCTCAGTTTCTAACACATCATCGTCGGCAGTTAACACGGTAATATCTTACAAAAACTCATCATTTCTCTAACAATCAGTGTTATTTCCACAAACGAATACTGTAAAACATAACAAGTTTTTAACCAAAAATAACAACAAAAATAAGTTCTTTATATACTAACCATCGAATATATGCTAACGTAACAACGTTTTTGCATTAATAAAGCTAACATAACATAACCTGACCTAAGAATATAGTACAACAACAAACCTAACACACCCTACGTACTATAAACTACTAACATTAACAAACTTCCCCACTTAACAGCAGTAAAGTACTTAACACCATCGTACAAAACGTAACCTATTCACACTTTTCCAAGCATTCTCTACATATCAATGTTAATTTTACATTAAATCCGTAATATTTAACAAAAGTTTAAGCATAAACCTGTCTAATCATCAATACAGACAAAGAATATAATGCTAAGTAACAAATTTTTTACATCAACTTCGTATATTTAACAAAAATTCATCATAAACTCGTCTAAATATCATAATCCCCTGCGAATAATTGCAAACATAACAAAGTTTTAACCAACCATAACAAAAATAACAAAATTTTTAATCCTAAACATAACATAAATAAAGTTCTTTTAATAAAATATCACAGTAAAACCGTAATAGTTTACTGATTTTAAAGCAGTAAATCAGTAAATCAGTAAATCAAACCACCCATCCCTGCAGCCCCCCCTACCCAGCCCACCCGCCTGTGATCTATTGAACTATTGATTCAAGTCATATTTCGAGTATCATTTTGGATAAACATAAATAAAAATAAGTTCTTTATATACTGACCTACGAATATATGCTTAACCAAACAAAGTTTTTAACATCAATAAAGCTAACATATCATACGCAACTAAGAATATAATGTACAAATGCATACCTTGCGTATGAATAAAATCAGCTAACATCCTAAATTCCCTACTTATCAAAGGTAAAGTAGCTAACATGTCATACAATACTCGATATGTTCCCACTTTTCGCGCATATCAGCAACAGGTAAAACCGTATTATCGAACAAAATCCCTTAACAAAGAACTTAACCTAGGTTCACGTTTCTAACACATCATCGTCAGTTAACACAGTAATATCTTACAAAAACTCATCATTTCTCTAACAAATCAGTGTTATTTCCACATTGTCATAGTAATATTTAACATAACGTACTTACCTTACGAATAAGGCCTTTTTCATTAACCAAGAGTAATCTAAAGCAAGCAATTAACCTCCGAGAGAAAACCCAGGGGGATGCGCCCTTGAAAGGGTGTGAATCCTGCGAGGGGGGTCACCCCGAAGGGGTGTAAGCGGGCTTTACCCCTCCGAAGGAGGGGTAAGGCCTCAGCCCTTCGGGCTGAGGCCTAAAGCCCGCTTACACCCCTTCGGGGTGATCCCCCTCGCAGGATTCACACCCTTTCAAGGGGCGCATCCCCCTGGGTTTTCTCTCGGAAGGTAATGTGTTGCTTTAGATACTCTTGGTTAATGAAAACTGTTTATTCGTAAGTTAAGTACGTTATGTTAAATATTACTATGACAATGTGGAAATAACACTGATTTGTTAAGAGAAATGATGACAGTTTTTGTAAGATATCTACTGTGGTTAATGACGTATGAATGCTGTTTAGAAACGTGAACCTAGGTTAAGTTCTTTGTTAAGAGATTTTGTTCGATAATACGGTTTTACCTGTTGCTGATATGCGCGAAAAGTGGGAACATATGAGTATTGTATGACATCGGTTAGCTACTTTCTTTGATAGTAGGGAATTTTCAGATGTTAGGCTGATTATTCAATACGCAAGGTATGGCATTTGGTACATTATATTTCTTTAGTTGCGGTTATGATTGTTAGCTTTATTGATGTTAAAGCTTTGTTGGTTAAGCATTTATTCGTAGGTCAGTATATAAAGAACTTATTTTTATGTTAAAAATGTTTTTTTTTTATCCAAAATGGATACTGCGAAATATGACTTGAATCAATAGTTCAATAGATCACAGGCGGGTGGGCTGGGTAGGGGGGGGGCTGCAGGGATGGGTGGTTTGATTTACTGATTTACTGATTTACTGCTTTAAAATCAGTAACTATTACGGTTTACTGTGATATTTTATTCAAAGAAACTTATTTTATGTTATGTTAGGATAAAATTTTGTTATTTTTTTACTATGTTTGGTTAAACTTGTTATGTTTGCAATTATTCGCAGGGGATTATGAATATTTAGACGAGGTTGTGATGAATTTTTGTTAAATATCACGAAGTTGATGTAAAAATTTGTTACTTTAGCATTATATTCTTTGTCTGTATGATGATTAGACAGGTTTATGCTAAACTTTTTGGTTAAATATTACGAATGTAATGTAAAATTAACATTGATATGTTAGAGATATGCTTGAAAAAGTGTGAATAGGTTACGTTTTGTACGATGTGTTAGGTACTTTACTGCTGTTAAGTGCGGAAGTTTGTTAATGTTAGTAGTTTAGTTAGTAGTATGGTGTGTTTAGGTTTGTTTGTTGTACGTTTATTACATTCTTAGTTCAGTTATGTTATTTAGATTTATTAATGCAAAAACGTTGTTACGTTAGCATATATTCGATGGTTAGTATATAAAGAACTTATTTTTGTGTTATGTTTGGTTAAAACTTTGTTATGTTTACAGTTATTCGTTGTGGAAATAACACTGATTTGTTAGAGAAAAGATGAGTTTTTGTAAGATATTACTGTGTTAACTGACGAAGATGTGTTAGAAACGTGAAAGCCTAGGTTAAGTTTTTTGTGAATAATGTTAGGTTTGCCTTAGACTTTTGCTATGATATGAATACACCATCGAGTAGCTCACTGATTTATATATAACTCAGCTCCCAAGTCTATACATTGCTGTCAAATCACCTCTGTATGATGCGCAGTTGCCAGATTTACCAGTTTGTTTAATAAATATAATAAGTATTGCAACACTTTATGTAAATGGTTAAAGCATAAAATCATTTTCATGTTTCATGTTGAAATTTTCTGAAAGGGGGGTGTAGTCTAAAAATAAAAATTAGTATTGATATGTTAGAGACATGCTTGAAAAAACGTGTGACTAGGTTACGTTTTGCATGTAATGTTAGTTACTTACTATTGGCAAGTAATGGTACTTTGTTAATGATAACAGTTTATTCGGGCTCATTTTTAAGGTGTGTCAGGTTTGTCGTTGTACATTATTTTCTTAGTTCATGTTAACCATCATGTTAGCTTTATTGATGTTGGAAACCTATACGCTAGAGTATATTCGTTTGATCAGTAATGAATATTAATCAATGTTGTGTAATGAGAAGTTGAAATAATAACACAGGAACCTTACCTACTACAGCAACATCAACAATAACAACAACAGCCAAAGCAACAACAACAACAACAACAGCTCGAACAACCTCGAGAATATTGAACTGATATGGTTCGTTCGTTCGTTGTATTCTTGTTTACTTTCTCTGATTGGTTGAAAGAGAGAATCTCATTACCTATAAGGGTTTGTTTATACATAGAATTTCGCAGTTAAGACTTTTCGCTGTGGTTGATATGATGACCCTCTCGTTCTGTCTCTTACAGACGTCCTCTTTAACCGAGGATCTTTGTAATACCCAACGATGTATCATTTACATTATTTCGTAAAACGAAAGGAGAGATATATCCTGTGGTCCAATTTGGAGGTGCCAAGTAATATACCTTTATCAATATCAGTTTAAGAAATTCTTCAATATTAACGACAAGCATCGAAGCTTTACTGTTTTGAGTGTGGAACTTTGTTAATGTTAACATTTATTCGTAGTGTACGTTGTGATAGGTTTGTCTTTGTGCATTATTTCTTGTTCATGTTACGCTATGTTACTTTATTGATGTGGAAACTTTGTTACGTTAGCATACTTTTCGCAGCTTCTGTTGAATAATTACAATGTTGTGAGAAATTTTAGTTAAATGTTACTGTTTTAGTGTAAGATTAACGTTAATATGTTAGAGTTATGCTTGAAGAAAGTAAGAATAAGTTACGTTTTTGCATACATGTTAGTTGCTTTACTGGTGTTACAGTATGGAACTTTTGTTAATGTTAACAGTTTATTCCTGCTTAGGGTATGATAGGTTTGTCTTTGTGCATTATTTTCTTAGTTCGGTTGATGCTATGTTAGCTTTATTAATGTGGAAACTTTGTTACGTTAGCATACTTTCGCTGGTCTGTATGATAATTAACCAATGTTGTGATAAATGTATGATAATTAACCAATGTTGTGAGAAATTTTAGTTAAATGTTACTGGGTCAGTGTAAGATTAACGTTAATATGTTAGATTTATGCTTGAAAAAGTAAGATTAGGTATTACGTTTTGCATACAATGTTAGTTGCTTTACTGGTGTTAAGTATGAATTTGTTAATGTTGACTGGCTTATTCCTGCTTAAGATGTGTTATGTTTGTCTTTGGGCATTAATAATCTTCTTATTCAGCTTGATGCTCATGTTAGCTTATTAATGTCGGAAACTTCTATCCATGCATTACGCACTACTTTCGCTGGATCTGGTATGATAATTAACCAATGTTGTTGCATAAATTTTTGCTAAAATAAGTCTTACATGTTAAAGTGTAAGTTAACGTAAATATGTTGAGGTACAGAAACCCCAAACAAGAAATCAAGACAAGATATTGCGTAATGTCTTCGAAAACGACCAACAGAATCATCAGGTATCCTCGATAATATCTCTCGAAAGGTGGGAGACGATTTGAACAATTTCTCACTAGTATCTTGATACTCTAGTGAAACAGGACCATATCAGCTCTCGTCTACATGTTCCGTCTAGTATGCAATTGTTCAGTTACTTTAGTCGTTGCTTCAGTATGAACTCTATTGTTAATGTTAGTCATTTATTCCTGCTTAAGATGTGTGTTTGTCTTTGGGCATTATTTTTTAGTTTAGATGATGCTATGTTAACTTTATTTAATGTGGGAAACTTTATTATGTTAGCATACTTTCGCTGGTCTGTATGATGATAATTAACCAATGTTGTGATAAATTTTTCCTAAATGTTACTATGTTAGTGTAAGATTAACGTTATAATTATGTTAGAGGTACGATAACCAAACAAGAATCATAGGTATTTCGTAATGTTTCGAAAAGTGGAAAGAAGAAATCAAGGTATGTGGCGTAATATTTCGAAAGTGGGAGGAGTTTGAACAATTTCTCGACTTGTATTTGATAACTCTAGTGAAAACAGGAAAACACATCAGCTTCGGTACACATTGTCTCGTTCTGTAATCGATGTTAGTTACTTAAGTGTTGTTAAGTAATGAACTTTGTTAATGTTAGTCATTTATTCGATCATAAGGTATATGTTAGGTTTGTCTTTGGGCATTATTTTCTTTGTTTAGATGATGCTATGTGGTTTATTATGTGAAAACTTTGGTACGTCAGCATATATTTGTTGGCGAGTATGTTGTGATAAATTTTTGTTAAATGTTACTATGTTAATGTAAAATAATAGTGATATGTTAGAGATCTGTTTGAAAAAAAGTGTGAATATGGTACGGGCTGTAAGCAACGTTAGTTACTTTCCTGTTGCCAAGTATGGTATTTTGTTAGGTTTGATGTTATACATTATTTTGCATCAGATTATGTTATGTTAGCTTTATTGATGTGGGAACTACTTTGTTATGTCAGCATATATTCGAGGGTTAGTATAAAAAAGAACATATTTTTATGCTATGTTTATCCAAATGATACTCGAAATATGACTGGAGTCAACAGATCAATAGATCAATACCCCAATAGATCAGGGTTGGGACGGGTAGGGGGGAGGTAGGGTGGTTTGATTTACTGATTCAGTGATTTACCGCATATTATAGGGTATGTAAAAACGCAATTTTTTTATCGTTATAAACATAAAAAGAATAAAATTTTTTTTTAGTAAAACAAAAGTTTTAAAGAAAAAGTTAAAAATAAAAGTTTTTTTAAAAAAAACAAAACTAAAAATTTTAAAGAAATAAAATTAAAAAAAAAAGTTTTTTTAAAAACAAAAAGTTTTAAAGAAATAAAGTTAAAAATAAATAAAAGTTTTTTAAAACAAAAAGAAAAAAAGATGTGAAAGGCAACGTTCTATATGTTTTGCTAGTTACTTTACTGTTGTTAAGTATTGAACTTTGTTAATGTTAGTTGTTTATTCGTGTTTAAGGTATGTTAGGGTTGATGTTATACATTATATTCTTGGTTTAGACTATGATATGTTAGCTTTGTTAAGCCAAAACTTTGTTACCTTGGCATATTTGTTGATCAGTATGATAATTACGCAAGGTGATGCAAAATATTACAGTGTTAATACGAAAATAGTGATATGTTAAGAGATATGTTTGAAAACGTATGAAATACGGTTATCGTTTTTGTATGCAAACCGGTAGTTAACTTTACTGTTGTTAAGTATGAACTTTGTTAATGTTAGCTGCTTATTCGTGTTTAAGGTATGTTAGTTTTTTCGGTGTGTGTTATATTCTTGGTTTAGACTATGATATGTTAGCTTTGTTAAGCCAAAACTTTGTTACGTTGGCATAGTATTCGTTGATCAGATGATAATTAGGTACCGCGTGATGATAAATATTAACAGTGTCTAATAACGAAAATAGTACAATGAATATGTTAGAGATATGTTGAAAAAGTGTGAATAATTGTTATATGTAATGCAAATGTTAGTTGCGTTACAGTTGTTAAGTATTGAAGTTTGTTAATGTTGACTGTTTTATTCGTGTATAAGATGTGTTAGGATTGTGTGTGTACATTATTTTCGTAGTTCATATGATCCTATTTGCTTTATTAATATGAAAACTTTGTACGTTAGCATATATTCATTGATAAGTAAGATACTTACATAAGGTTGTGATAATTTTTGTTAAATGTTAC